>CAUYLG010027758.1:0-148977 GCA_963573385.1 Cacajao melanocephalus | reverse complement strand
CCACCCAGGTTCAAGCAATTCTCCTGCCTCATCCTCCCAAGTAGCTGGGATTATAGGTGTGCACCACCACACCCAGGTAATTTTTTTCATATTTTTAGTAGAGACAGGGTTTCACCATGTTGGTCAGGCTGGTCTCGAACTCCAGACCTCATGATCTGCCCACCTCAGCCTCCCAAAGTGCTGGGATTATAGGCATGAGCCCCTGCACCCAGCAAGGCTGAGATTCTTAGAGGTCAATCATGGCCCCGCCTCCACACCATCTCAGGTAAAAGACCTGGAAACTTAGAGAAATCTCAGCTACCAGGCTGATGACTTTAATGCTAGGAGGATACATTGTTATTGGACATCTCTTTGGAATTGCTCTTCCTGGTTTCTTTCATGGGCAAAGAATTTGGGATTACTTTTTATTGATAATGCACAAAGTGGGCTTGTGAGAAAATGAAAAGTCTGTGCACTTGCTCAGGGCCAAATGAATTGAGCCTGATTTTGAAAATGCTTAGGATCCCTTTACTAGGATGAGAGAAGAGCAAGAAAAAGAAGGAAGATTCACACCTCTTTCATCCCATAGCTGTTGTGGGTAGAATTGTGTTCCCAGAAAAGATATGTTGAAGTCCTAACCCCTGACATTTGTGAATGTGATCTTTTTTGGAACCAGTATTTCTGCAAATGCAATCAAGCTAAGTAAGAAGAGGTCATAGTGGAGCAGGGTAGGCTCCACTCCATTGACTGGTGTCCTTATAAAAAGAGGAAAATTTCATCACAGAGATATGCACAGAAAGAATGGTGATGGGGGCAGAGATTACAGCAATGTGTTTTAAACCAAGGAACACCAAGTATTGCCAGCAACCACCGAAGCTAGAAAGAGGCAAGGAAACCTTGTCCCCTAGAGCCCTCAGGAGGAGCATGGCCCCACAGACACCTTGATTTTGGACTTCTAACCTTCAGAACTATGAGAATTAATTTCTGTTGTTTTGAGCCACCCAGTTTGTACTTTATTATAGCAGCCCCAGGAAACTAATGCAATAGCACTGGCAGAACAGAAAATGAGTAGTACATGTTATAACCACCAGAATCCACATCCCCATGAAACTCTAACCCTCCTGACGGGCAAAGCCTTTGTGGATTTTATTGCCATGTGGTCTATCCCATGTCTTAGAAATCATACCAAGGCTCATCCCAGTCCATTGCAGAAAAAGTTTACATAAACATTGTATAAGTATTCATTTTAGTGACTTCTAAATCTCTTCTTGATTGTTAGTGACTTCTAAATCTCTTCCCGATTTTTCCACCTTCCACCTTTCCAATCTCTTCCCTATTTTTCCACCTTTCCACCTTCCAAAAAACTATCTTAACCACCCACATTCATCAAATCATCCACCCATATGTTAATCATATATTAATATAATATGCCCTACACAGCAAGACACAAAAGTGAAGGTAAGAACAAATCCTGTTATTATACGAAGCTTAGATTCTTAGCAGCAGAAGCTATGGGAAGAAACATAAAATAAACATGTAATCTGATGAAGAAACAAGGTAAGTTCAAACATCGAAAAGTGCTACCTATTAAGCAAAACCAGGTAAGAGGACAAGAAGAAACAGGGGTGGGGGAGTCTACTTTGGATTGGATGGTCATAAAAAGCTATGCTGAAGAAGAGTCTTTGAGACAGGTAGACAGAACCTTATGTATATTTCTAAAAGTCAGTGGACGTTATTACTCGTGAGGCTCTCCATCCTGTGAGGACTGATATTCCCAATATCTTATATCTTGACTCCACTTTCCTCTACCTTTCCACTGGCCCAAACATTAAAAAGAATCCTGAATTCTAGATTTTATATTCCTTAGAGTCAAACATAAACCACCATTCCCCTTCTCTTCCTGTACGCTACACTGTTTATAGGCAGGTGACTATATAATTTGTCATTCAAACTGGGACACTTTTGAGAGGGGGAGGGGCATTCTGGATCATTACACAGGACAATAGGCCTAAACCAGGATGGTCCCAGATGAGCCAGAATGCAAAGTGACCCAATTTACAGGCTGTAACTAGCTCTAAGATCTGTAAACTCAGTTATTTAACGCAAGTGCTGTATCCCAGATCAATTAGCTAAGATGGAGAGGATGGAAGAAAGGTAGATATGCAAATAGCTGTCCAATCAAAGTTGCTCAGCCTTAAAGGAAAGGTCTTTGCTTTCCTCCAGATTCATGGCATTCCTGTTACTACTAAACTTCTTTAGGATGGGTCATGATACATCAAAGAAGCCAGCATGTCTCTCTTGGCCTTCTTAATCCTTGGAAAATTAGAGCTTATGGCAGAGGCTGCTAGAGGGCCCCCCAATATCCATGCTCCCCTTGTTTCATAGCAATAGAATCTAGCTGCCCAGAATAGGGGTATATTCCCCAGCTTCCCTTGCATCTAGGCGTGGCTATATGGCTTAATTCTAGTGAATGGATGCAAACACGGATGTTGAGTGGAAACTTTCACAAACCTCTCTGAAGATGCAGTTGTTTGTTGGATATCCTTCGTCCTTTCCCCCCTGCCTTCCTCCATCATTCTGTGACAAACATGGATATGATGGCTAGAGCTTCTCCTTGGACCTTGAAGTGAAAGGGCACATCATAGAGATGGTGGCACATGACCAATGGTATGAGCACCACTTGATTGGCAGGTAGGGGTTGAGATTCTTAGATGTCAATCTAATCATCCCTTGCCTCCATACCACCTCAGGTAAAAGATCTGGAAACTTAGAAAGATCTCAGCTACCAGGCTGATGACTTTAATGCTGAATGGATGACACTTTGTTATTGGATATCTCTTTAGAATTGCTTTTCCTAGTTTCTTTCATGGGCAAAGAGTCCAGCCCCTACCAGCCTTGGACTTTCATGTGAACAAGAAATAAGCTTCCACCCCATTTAAGCTACTCTGTAAGCACTCTCAGCTGTGCCTAGTCATAACCGAGACCAAGTTCCTCTAACTCCTGACATCAACTCTACAGGGTGGGAGAACTGAGTCCCAGAATGGGGATCTCCAAAATTGGTAATTAAAATAGAAAAATTAAATTGAAAAATAAATTAAAATATAGGAGGCTTCCCAAATTCTAGCTTTCACTGTATTCCTCTCCTGTTCAATAAACTTTTCTTGAACACGAACACTGTGTCAGGGAATAAACAGGTACTGAGCAAACAGAGCTGAGTAGATCAGGTTGCTCCTGTCAGGAGCTCATGATCAAGAAAACAAATAGTAAAATTACAGTCTGAGAAGTGTTACACACACACACACATGCACATGCACACACAAGGTAATGCAGGAACACAAAAGAGGGAGGAGCGTCTAACTGCTCTCAGGAAAGAATTCACAAGGGAGGCAACATTGGATCTAAATCCTAAAGAAAGAATAGGAGTTTTCCAATAGTGGAAGGGGAAATGGCATTTTAGGCAAAAGCATGGGGGCCAAAGAGGACATGGAACTCGTGATAGGCATAATAATGTCCCCCTAGAGATGTCCAAGTCCTAATTACCAGAAGCTGTGAATATATTGCCTTCCATGGCAAGAGGGGATTAAGGTTGCAGATGGAATCAGGGTTGCTAATCAGCTGGCCCTGAAATAGGGAGATTTGCCTCAATTATTCTGGGGGGGTCTAATATCTAATCACAAGTCTCCTTAAAGCAAAGGAGGGGGGCAGGAGAGGCAGAGTGATGCAATGTAAGAGACGCCATCGGCAGTTGCTGGTTTTGAGGATGGAAGGACAAGGCCATGTGCAGAGGAATGCGGGTAGCCTTGAAGACCTTTACATAAGGTGAGAAAGTAGGTTTTCCCCATAGCCTCCAGAAAGGAAAGCAGCCCTGCTGACACCCTGACTTCAGTGCAGTGAGACCCATTTCAGACTTCTGACCTTCAAAACTATAAGGTAATAATTTGTGTTATGAAAAAATAAATTTTTGTTTCAAGCCACTAAGTTTGCAGCAATTTGTTGCAGTGGCAATAAGAAACGAATACAAAGGTGAAAACTGATCATGGTTGAAGAATAGACAAAGTGTATGATTAGAAAGGAGGTAGCAGATATGGGTGGGAGGTCAATGACCATAGAGGCTCAAATTTCAAAGCAGAGATTTTGAAATGCATAGGCAATGGGATGCTGCTGAAGGATTCTAAGAAATGAGTGATGGGGTCAGATTTGTATCACAAAAAGGTCACCAACTGGTGCAGAGGAGGAACTGGAAGAGTGAGCCAGAAGGCAGAGAGAGCCCTGGAGAGGAGGTTGCAGTGGTGCTGGTAAGCTCCCCCGCGGTGAGCTAGGACCACAGGGGGGCTGCCTCCTCTGAGCCCTCGGGACCCATGGGACCTCCGCACCGCAGCACTGGCAGCCAGGGGCCGTGTCATATCCCCCACTCCCTTCCTAGTGTCC
The DNA here is from genome assembly GCA_963573385.1 of Cacajao melanocephalus. Classification (NCBI taxonomy): domain Eukaryota; kingdom Metazoa; phylum Chordata; class Mammalia; order Primates; family Pitheciidae; genus Cacajao; species Cacajao melanocephalus. The sequence goes on along the minus strand of CAUYLG010027758.1, from coordinate 144,570 downwards.
TTGTGGAGGCAGCTTCTGCAGTGAAAAGCTGGACTAGGAGAGAGGTGCGCTTGAGACCTGCTCTACCATTGACTGACTCCGGGGCCTGAACCAACTCACCGCACCTCTCTGTGCCTCCTTTTCCTCATTTGCAAAGCAGTGATGACAATCCCTCTTTCAGGGTGCTTGTTTGGCATGACACTTACCAAGCCTCTCCACGGTTCCTAGGAATGTTTGCATCATCCCGAAATGCTCCCTGCTAAGCAGAAGTATTCTCCCCATGCTTTCAAGACTCCCAGCTTGATTTCAGGAGGAAGCAACCCAGCTGCAGACTTGGCCCTGGAAGCTCTCTGGAGCAGTGCAGTCTCCGGGCCGGGTGTCCTGCTCTACTGCTCAGAGGGCTGGGCGCCATCTAGAGGGCAACAGCGGTAACAGCCGGAAGGAAAGGAAAGCCGCAGTGATTCCCAAACATCACCAAAGGGGATGCGGGGAAGCCTGCTTCTGGCTCTGTGGGTGGATTCTATAATAAAATGAAGTGTGAGATCATAGAATCTTTTAATTCTAGCATGTGGAAATTATGAAATTATAGAAAAATTAACTCTCTAAGCTATGGGGGGTGGAGTCTTAGAATCGCGCAGTCTTTGACTTTTAGATATACATAATGTGGTATTTCTAGTGTCTTTAGTTCTTACGCCCCTGGGGTGCCCCTGGCCTCAATAGAGTACAAATTCAAACTTTTAACACTGATACCCGGACCTCAGTCTCCAATACCTCACCTGCTTGAACCCAGCTCCGCCTCTTCTGACCAGTCACCCCCAGAAACCTCCAAGGGTGGCCCACCACCAGCCTCTACTGCCAGAACAAAAGTCCCTTGATGTCAAGGAATGTGCCCTTCACCTCCTATCACCAGCACAGAGCCAGGCTCACAGTGGGGCAAGAAGGCAGCATGATGCCGCAGTCCTCAACAGCGGAAGCCTAGGTTCAGATCCCAGCTCCACCACTAGCTAGCTGGAGCCATAATTTAACTTCTCTGGGCCTTTTGTTACTGATCGGTAACATTGGAAATATATAGTACCCACCTCCTGGGGATATGGTGAGGCTAAATTAACATAATCTATAGAAAGCACTGAGACAGATTTCTGATACGTGATAAATGCTCGATAAATGTTAATGATTAATTATCATTAAAGTTGGGTTGAACTCCATGGGCAATGTGGCAGCAAGGTGCCGTCGTTCAGAGAGACCTGAGCAAACCGTGAGGGAAGTGAACAAGCAGGAAGAGAGGACCATTGAAAACTGAGCACCCGTGTGTGACAAGCACATGCTAGGTGCCTTGCCTGTGGCTTATTAACTTCTGAAGGTGGGGCTTATGCTGTCTACCAGCAGCTCAGGGCCCTGCTCTTGGATATGCTCAGGCACCTTCCCTTCTTCCTTTCTCTGTCATCTTCTGCCTCTTCATAGAACTTTCTCCCATCCCTCCAGGCTCTGGTAGTTGAGGGATTATCTCATCTCTCATTAACATAAAGGGAGTTAATGTCCAGCAATTAGCTAAAGCAAAGATAAAGAAAGCTTTCAATTCCTGTGCTGATTCCAATTAGTCTTGGCTGCCTGGAGTTCTAATCCGAGGTTATCCACGGCAATGTTGGTGTCCATGTGTAAGAGTGCTGAAATAAATTGGTGAGGTCCGCCTTGAGATTGGTGGAAGAGGGTAGCAGTACGTGTGCCTTATACCTACCAGACCTCTTTGTGAAGAAGTGGGAAGATAAACAAGGAGTTGCCACTTACTATATCACAAGTGTTTTAGTTTTATGCATTAATCACATTTAATCTTCATAACAATGTTATGAAGTAGGTGCAGTTATCCCTATTATATAGATAAAGCAACTGAGGACCTAAGAGGTTGCTGAAGAACTCATGCGAGTAAATCAAAAGTGTCTGCATTTTAAAGGAAACATTAAATGGCTTTACTCAAAGATATGGGGAAATTTTAGGCATCCTAGCTAGTTGGTGAAAAGAAATGTTGATGCAGAAAGTGTTTTCAATGCCCTGTAGATCACAAGGCCTATAATGTTATCCTCAGTTCCTTACAAACCTTTGCTGTGAATGATTAGACAATAGGGGGGAAAAAAGCAATATGTGAAAATGCAGATGAATCTCACTTTAAGAGTATGCACACGGTACAGAAGCCCAGAACTCACACTGCTGAGGTTCAGGGCTGAACCTTCATTGAGAAAAAGGATCTCTCTATAGACCAGGTTTTGAAGACATTTGCAGAAGGACCAACTTTGCAGGAGAGAGGCCAGTGGGACAGCACCAGGTTGGCAGACATGAGACCTGGATTCCAACTTTCTCTACCAGGAACAAGTTCCTCCCCTTCTTGGCTTTCTCTGTCTCCATCCAAACCATGAAGAGGTTAAATAAGAACTGTTGATCTCAGTATGGGCAACTCTACCTCTAAAGAATGATTTGGATAGTTCTGGGCAGTTTTGGTTGTCACAATAGATGGAAGGGATTCCACTGGCATTTGGATGCTAAACAGCCTGCAGCACAAGGGAAGACCCAGCCAGTGAAGAACTCGACCACACCCTACTCAATTTTGGGATGTTTCACCCAATATATACATGAAAAATCTAAGTTGTAATTATCTGGGTCTAGCTTCTAGTTCCATTTCACATATACAGAAAGCATTCTTGCATGATTATAATATACCTGTATATATACTGAGTTTTCCTGGATGCAGGTACCATGCAAATCAAAGAGAAATTGTGCTTTGTTTGTTCAGGTAGCTATTGTTTCAGAAAATCACAACTCTAAAGGCCAGGCTGTTCGCATATTTGAGTGGCCAGTTCCACACATCCATCTCAGTAACTATCAAGCAATCATCTGTCTGCTATTATGTCTTCCAGTCTAGTCACATCCACTCATTCACTTATCAACATACATATTATTTTATTATAAATTACTTTGCTTTTTATTTTTCATTGACTTTGCAGTTTGGGGATTATATAGATTTTTAAAATGAGATGTCTAGGTGGGTTATATAATTTATGAATCCCATTTCAGTATAATAAAGGTAGCATCACAAAATATTAGGCTGGAAGGGTTGAGAATTACTAGGTCACATGGCCCTTGGATTCCTTCCAGCCCAGGCAAATCAGTTATTATGCAAAGAGAGACATGCCAGAATCACGTGCTGCACATTACAGGTAGGAAATGAGGGTAAATTATCTTGTTTTCTACAAATTGTCCTCACCCACTAAATATCCCTTAGCCATGCCAGAATGTACAGTAATCTGCACCACTGAATGCATCCTGTCTAATCTCCAAAAAAATAAAATTGCCTGGAACTGAGTTTGGGCACATTTGGCCCAAGAATGCCGCGGCTTCACTGGGTTGGAGCTGAGCACGTGCTCTTCTAAAATTTATAGTGTGATTGATTTCTTTATAAGCCATTCAGGCCTTATTATTTATTAATCCACCTGCCAAGGTTAATTTAAACTACTTCTCAATAAGGCAGTTTGACAACACCTTTGTTTACCGGATTGACAGCTCTGGTGAGTAAAGAGATGGCACGGCGATTCCTCTGCCCTAAACAGACACCTCTGGGAAGGAACCTCCAGCAGGACAGTGCGTTGCCTGAGCCCTCATTAGGAAATGTAAGAGGCCTCCCATCCCACTGAGTGGGGATAGAATTCAAAGGTTACCCTTTGTTTCCAGGCAGGTTGTAGGCCCCAGGACTTGTACCAGCCACCAAGGGACAACTGAGTCCTATAGTCTGTGCAGCTTCAACTGGCTTAGATCTTCCCTTCCTTACATTCCCGTGGTCGTGATCTTTATGGTTACTGCCTCCCAAGCCCATGGCAACAGTCTCCTAACTGATTCCCTTGCCTCTACTTTTGTGTCTCCCCATTCATCCCAGGTGATCTTTCCAAAATGCAAGTCTGACCATGCTATACCTCTGAACAAAGCCCTTCAGTGGTTCCCACAGAACCATTGAATGGTTTCAATCACGTGGGCTTGAAATGCACAGAGTCAGGTTCAAAGCCCTCCATGCCCTGGCCCCTGCCTACTGCTTTAGCCTCACCTCCCATCACCCTTTCTCTGTCACCTTATACTCTATGCTCCAACAATATCACTCAGCGTGCTGTTCCTTGCCATCTGCGCCTTTGTAATGCTGTTCCCTCTTCCTAGATCCTGGCCATCATCAAAACTCCCGTACGAATGCAGTCACTGCCATTTGCTATCCTGACTACTCCCAAGAGGTGCATCATGTTCTGCCTCAGATTTATGTTCCTTAAATCCATGTATATTGAGTTGGTAAGCAACAAATACTTATCAAGTGGGGACCGTGAGACACATATAGTGCTGAGACCTAAGGATACAACAGAGAACTAGAGAAACCTTGTACCTGACCTCACACAGCTTACGTCCACACTGTGAGCTCCTTCAAGATAGTTGTTCTAATGCGCTTCCCAGCGTGGTGCTCACAGATGTACAAGGAGACAAGAACAACATTTATTGAGCACAAGCCACCCTTCTTATACTTCCTTATTTCATATCAGAAACAATTCAACAAAGTTAGCATTTTTGTGTCGTCCTTTGGAGATGAGCAAAATGGAGTTCAAAGAGGTGAAAGAGCTTGCCAATTTTTTACCCAATCCATTTGTGGTAAGTCCAGTGTCCAAACCCAGGACTGACTCCAAAGCCTCAACTCTAATTCCACACCGTACTGCTCTCCTGGCACAGAGTTCAGACTTCTTGAATAAGTCCGTGATAGGCACCAAGTCAAATGCTCTTATTGTGTTTATTCAAGTTCTTTCACAGCAACAGGGTAGCATAGAATGACTTTGACTTTAATGACATTGAATGGCTGAGTTGACATTCCTGGGTAGATCCATGATACACAGAATGTAAGACCCATGGAGTCTGGATCTGGCCTGCCTTGGTAACAGGCCCTGCAGGAGCTCAGTGCATGAAATTCCCTGAGAAACTTTTTTTTTTTTTTGAAATGGAGTCTTGCTTTGTCTCCCAGGCTGGAGTGCAGTGGCATGATCTTGGCTCGCTGCAACCTCTACCTCCTGGGTTCAAGTGATTCCTCTGCCTCAGCCCTGAGTTGCTGGGATTACAGGCACACGCCACCATGCCCAGCTAATTTCGTATTTCTTCTAGTAGAGACAGAGTTTCGCCATGTGGCCAAGCTGGTCATAAACTCCTGGGCTCAAGTAATCTGCCCACCTCGGACTCCAAAAGTGCTGAGATTATAGTCGTGAGTCACTGTACCCAGCCTCCCTGAGAGACTTTGGCAGTGATGCTGCAATTGACATTGAGTGGGACATTGCATTAACCATGAGTGAGTAGAATGCTGATCTGATCCAAGTCCTCACTTCTTGCCTCAAGTTCAAAAAATATAAACTTGGTCAGACATTTCACAAGAGAAATTTCTCAAAGCCAGCATGATTTCCATGGGCTGAGAGTATAACTAGCAACTGTGTCATAGGCCTAGGGAAAGGCAGATTCACTGCCCGATCTGATCCATTGGCCAGAGCAATGCAGTTGAAATGGGAGAATCCACGACCCTAACTTTAAGGATTCTGTGAAGATATAAAAAAAGAAGAGGATTTTCACTGCTATTCTATTTCCATTTATAAAAAGTAACTGTTGAATATATAAATAAACCCGATTTAAAAATAGGAAACATATTTTGAATCATGTGGGCTTGAAATGCGCTGCTAGATTTCACACCTCTCTCATCCAGGCCTTGAGGTGGGACCAAAATACGTAAGTGGAGCAGTTACCTAACCAGCCCTCACAGCCCAGGGCCCATCTTCTCACCATCGTTTTGGACTTGGACATGGAAGTCAACGGCAATAGAGATGAAAAAGAGGGGGTCAGTAGGAGAGTAGATCTTGAGCATGTTTGTTCAGAAAGGGGGTTGTCACATTCTCTCTGTAACCTTGACAGGTCAGTCATGTCATGGACAGGACATCAGCCTAGGCTGCCAGGGCCAGTAACGAAGGAGCATGAATGGTCTCCCTGCCACCCTTTGCTAACTCAACCCAAAGGAGGAGGAGTGATGCATCCATCTGAGCGGCAGGACCTGAAGTTCTGGGCCATGTTTCATTAATGACTGGCGTGGGTCCCAGCATGTTAAAGGCCTGCTCTCTTCTCTAATATTTCACTTGCATTCACAGGCAGGAGGCCTGTTTCCTATTTAATTTTACTTCCTGCTTTGTGGACCAGTGAGAGCACCAAGGTGCTGAAAAGCACGCACAAAATCCCCAGTCATCTCCTTACTGTGGCCTTTTCTTCTTCTTCTTCTTTATTTATTATACTTTAAGTTCTGGGGTACATGTGCAGATCATGCAGGTTTGTTACATAGGTATACATGCGCCATGGTGGTGGTTTGCTGCATCCATCGCCCCGTCATCTACATTAGGTATTTCTCCTAATGCTATCCCTCCCGAATCCACCCCCACCCCACTATTCTTCCCCTAGCTCCCACCCCTCAGGCCCCAGTCTGTGATGTTCCCCTCCCTGTGTCCATGTGTTCTCATTGTTCGACACTCACTTATGAGTGAGAATACGTGGTGTTTGGTTTTCTGTTCTTGTGTCAGTTTGCTAAGAATAATGGTTTCCAGTTTCATCCATGTCCCTGCAAAGGACATGAACTCATCCTTTTTATGGCTGCATAGTATTCCATGGTGTATATGTGTGTTGTGGCCTTTTCTTCTCTGTTGGCAGCCTTGTCAGAGTTACTGCCCCAGGCAAGTGCTAGGCAGCTGGACCAGCCCAGCACATCCACACTTCAGGGGAAATGTGCTCATGTGTCTTTTGCTTCCAACTGACCTTTCTTCCCTAACTCTAACCCCAGTCATCAATTTTCTGGATGCAGATAGTGGGGAATAATAGAAACAGAGATCCAAGGCGACTAGGGAAGCCTTCCTCAAGCCTCTTGGATGAGGAACTCTTCACGTTCTTCTGTTTTTTCCAGAGCTTTGCACCAGGGTATGGAGAATCACTTCACTTTGTAAAAAGTCAAACTTGACTTCTCCTTTGTCTGTTGATCTTTGTACTAACTTCCCTCAGAATTCCAGAGAGAAAGAGGGTGAATTTCGAATCCTTGCCATGCTTTAGGTTGCCAGACTTAGAATGGGCATGACAACGTCTGACTTTCTACCACCATAGTTTTGGCGGCGACCCCTAAGAAGATGAGGGTAGCTGCTAAACAGCCTCTGAAGGTGCAACATCAGTATCCTTTCAGTTGCCATAAAGAGCTAAGGCTCCTTCTCCTCCCCATGCCAGAGACCTTGAAGCCTTTTGTGGGTTGGCTCTGAAAGTGCTTCCTATCAATGTCTCAGGTCCAGACAGCTCCCTGATTTAACTTAAAAAGGTGGCAGAGGCTGTGTGCCTTAGTTTGCTACAGCTACCATGACAAAGTACCACATGCTGAGTGTCTTAAGCAACATACACTTATTTTTTCACAGTCCTGGGGTTGAAGGTGTTGGCATAATTGTTTTCATTCTGAGGCCTCTCTCCTTGGTTTATAGATGGTCGTCCTCTCCCTGTGTCTTCACATGGTCTTCCTGCTGTATCAGGTGAATGGTAGGGGCCCTAATCTTCATGAAGATCCACGTGACTTAGACCCAGAACTGAACCCAAGTCTATTAAACTCCAGTGTCCAATTCCTGTTTAGGCTGAGACTTGTAGTGGCAGTTAAGAAGACCCTCCCCTTTGTCTAAGGACAATAGTCAACTTAGATTAGAACCCACCTTAATCACCCCATTTTAACTAAACCTCTTTAAAGACTCTATCTCCAAACATGGCCACATTCTAGGTACTGGGGATGAGAACTTCAGCATATAAATTTTGAAAGGAGACAGTTTGGCCCATAACACTGGGAGTAAAGAAAATGAGATCCTAGACCCAGTTCTGACATAAGGATAAATTCTATAATGCATATAATGGCAAAGCCCTCTACTACCTTAGTCCTGTCTGGGTCTACACACTCGCTTCACGTTTCTCTCACTCCTTCCACACTGCAGTCATAGCCTTCTTCTCATCTCTGAATTGGACCAGACTTTGGTCCAGACTTCTTTCCATCTCTGAACTGAGCTTTTGTCTCTTGAGTTTCAAACACATTGCTTCCCTCTGCCCAGCTTCTCTCTCAGCTCAGTTTCTCCCTCACCTGGCTAACTGCTACTCACCCCTCAAGTCTCAGCCTAAATATCCCCTCCTCAGAGGTTGAGCACTAGAGTCCAGTAGGCCTGGTTTCAGGTTGGGGCCTAAATCACTGGGATCCTCCATGTAGATTAAGGCCCCTGCCTTCCAGTCCCACAGCCCTTCCCCTCCCCTCAGTAACACTCATAACACCCGAAGTTGGGCAGTGAGTATTACTGCAAAGATGTCTCCGTCTGGCTCACTGATGCTCACTGCCAATTCAGCGAGGAGAGTGAAGGATATGCTGCAGAGACAAGCATCACCAAAAATGCAGGAGTTTAACAGAAAAATGGCTTATGTCTCATTCATAGTGCATGGCTCTGTCATCAGGAGACTGCTTGTTGTATCCCAGGCTGATGAAAGTTGCATTTTGATGTGTGCTTCCATGATCACACACCAGGAGAGCAGAGTTCTGGAGGGTCACGTGCTGGCAATAAAATGTTCCGGTGGGAGCATGTCACACATCACTTCCATGCACCACTCTTTTGGCTGGTCTCATGACTGCACCAGGGAGCCAAAAACTGCAGACTTCCAAATATTGGTGAACAGCACTCACAGTTGCCACAAGGGCAACTTCCAGAGCACAAGGATGTTTCATCAAGATATGTTGAATGGTAATAATAACCTTCAGTGTTCAAACACTTATTGTTTTGTGCACTGGTGGGAATTGTTTTTACTGAATATGAATTCATTCTTCTTCACAATGGCATACATGTATCATAATATCATCTAGCTTCATAAAATCCTGTGACTCCATAGCCACTTTCTGCTATTACCTCATTTCTCAGCAAATTACCTAGAAGATCAGCCTATCCTTGTTATGCCCATGTTCTCACCTCCCTCTCCAATTTCATCCCCCTCCAATCAGGCTTCTACCCCCACCACTCCATTGAGATGACTCTTATCAAAGTCATCTCTGGCCCACCCACCTCCAGCCAAACCAGTAGTGAGTTCTCTGTCTTCCTCTTGATATTTTGTACTTTCACATGGTTCACTCCCCTTGCTTGAGATACTTTCTTCTCCAGATATCCATGGCACCTCACCCTCACTTTGTTCCTCTCACCTCCCTGGCTGTACCTGCTCAGCCTCCTCTGCTGGCTCCCACACTCGGCCCAACCTCAGAACGCTGCCTGTCTCTGGGATTCTTCCCCGCCCTCTTTGTGAGCCTGACTCTCTGGAGTCTTCGCCACTCCCATATCCTCATGTGATCTTTGCATATGTTAATGACTCTCATGTACATTCCAGGATGTTTTCCTGACCGCTGCCCTTCCAGCCTCTCCGTCTGGATATCTAATAGGCATCTACAATGTAACATACTCAAATAAGAACTTGATTCCTACACACTCCCGCCACCCCTGGTTGTTCCCATGTTAATAAAGGTAGCGCTATCCACTCATTGCCCAAGACCAACACCTAGAAGTCATCTTAAATTGTTATCTTGCCCTTAGACCCCATATCCAACCCAAGAGTAACTTTCTTGGCTCTGTCCCCACCATATAAGCTGAATCCAACCATTTGTCATTATTTCTCTTTTCCAAGCCACAACCAGCGCTTATCTGGAAAATTATCACAACCTCCTGACTTGCCTTAGAACTCTTGAATGACAACTGTAGCATCCTGAATGAAATCTTCCCTTGCTGATGTCCACAGGGTACTAAACAACCTGGTCCATGCCCCTGTGCAATCTCACTCTTTCCACTCACACCTTGTTCCTCCCACTGAAGCCTCCCTGACCTGTCTTTCCAGTAGCAGGTTCTCCCATCCCTAGGCCCTTTTACTGGCTGTGCCTTCTGCTCAGAACACTCTTGTCCCAGAGCTTTCTATGGCAGCTCAAGGTTGTCAAGGAGCTAGCTCAATGTCATCCATCTAGAAAGTGTTAGAGTCAAGGTTGGGAAAAGTTTTGTTCAATTTCCATGCCTCTATTCTTACTATTGCACTGCCTTCCACTAGACAGTAATGGTGAAGTGCATTAGCTTTGCTTCTCTGAGTTCCTTTCAGCATTAAAATTCCATTTTATTCTAAGTGTATCTTTGCAAAGGCCATTAAAAAGGTCATCTGGCATCAAACCTCCTTTCTTAACTTTGGAACTAAGAAAGTCCTCTGGTGCTTTCTCAGCTGTAAAACAAAGATAATACCTGCCTGTGAGACTTTAAAGAGATGCCTGGCAACGTGACCAGCACACAGTAGGGGCTCAATATAGGCGATCTTCATTTTTCCTGAGCTCGTTCACTTATTCTACAAATATCTATAGAGCAATGCTCTGTGCTACGTGCTCTGGGGGTTACAAATGTGAACTGGAATAGGATTCTGCTCTCTAGAGTCTGAAATTGTCATAGGGGACAGAAAGCATTTACTCAAATATCTTTAACACAAAGCAGGAAGTGCAAGGTGCTTGGACACAGAAGTTCCACAGAACTATGTACAGTCCCCAGTCTGCTCTGCCCTGCTGTGTGATGTCAGGGAAGTCACTCAACTTCGCTGAGACTCACTTTCCTCATCTGTCAAATGGAGTCAACACCTAGACTCAGTATTGTTTACAGGAATTAAACAAGTTGAGATCCATAAAACATATACCAAGTGCTGAATAAATGAAAGCTGTTAGGATTGTGTTAACTGACATTTACTGAGCATTCACTATGTGCTGAGCATGTTCTTGGTGGTTTACATGTAGCAACTCACTTACTCCTCACAGCAACCCTAACGTTAATGTGAACACACTTACTTTCCTCACTACAAGATAAAGGAATGAAAGCACAGAGAGGTTAAGTGCCTTGGCCAAGGTCTCTCAGCAAGTCAGTGGCCGGCAGTGAGGCTATGGAGTCATGAACCTAACCAGTGGACCAACCTGCCTCCCTGAGAGGAATTCTGTAGATTGCAGAGCGAGCAGAGAGAGCTGAATTCTAACCTCGGGTATAATCAGGGAAGGCTTCTTGAAGCAGGTGGGGTTGTGCAGCTCCCAAGCTCTCCTTAGCCCTAGCACCCATTCCTTCAGCTCTACATCCATCACAGCCTGGAAGTCTTAACCTCCCCAACCCCCAAAGTCTGGCAGGACTGAGGTGTAATGTTTGAAAATTGCCCAGTAAAGTGTGAGAGCAAACCAGGCAGAATGCTAAAAGACCGGAAAACATAAAATGTAAAAACAGCCTCTGACAGTGCAAAAATCAAGGAAGGACTTTTGCAAAAAAAAAAAAAAACAAACAAAACTTCACTTCCAGCCAAAAGGAACTTTAATCCACCTGTAATTTAGTGTGTCTGCTCTTCCTTCCCCTGAAATAGGACCACTCCACCCTGGGCATGGGTAATAAGGTGAGGCTGGGATGGCCCTTCTGTTATGAAGGCATTTCTCCTCCTTGGTGGTGGGGGATGAGGCATGATGAAAGGATGGAAGGAGTCAAGGGCAATTTGGGATTCAAATTCCTGTGTCCTGCACAGTCATTCTGAGTCCACGGGATTGGGAGGATCCTGAAAGCTAAAGTAAAGGAGAGAGACCCTGGGAAGCTGGGCTCTCCTCAGTGGGGAAAGAAAGGACTGGGAGCCTGAGGCCATGCAGAGAGCTCAGCACAGGTTTGCTTCAAAGGTCTTGGAAGCCTTTGTCAGAAGAAACTTTGAGTTGTCACGTGGGTATACACTACAGGCAAAAGCATGGACACCAGAGTCGGACAGGTCTGGTCAAAACGTCAACCCTGTGTGACCTCGGGAAAGTCCATTGGCCTCTCTGAATCTTGTTCTTGTATTCTGTGAAACAGAAATCAGAATATCTGTGACAGGGTGGTTAAGTGACACACCATCCTCTGCAAGAGACGTGGCACCAAGCACGAAGTAGGAATTCAAACAGCGAGTTCCTTCACCCTTAGCCTGGGAGAGAAAGACCTGGAGCCTGCACCTTTGTCCCTACAAATGGCCTTCATGGCCTTCTCCCTGATTCTAAGCAGCCCTCAACTGACACTGCAGAAATGCTCAGCTCAGAACAAAATGACGGTGATGTGATAAGTGTAGAGAATGTTCCCTGCTCTGTCTCCCATCAGCACATTAAAGGCTATGAAAAGGCCTGCAGTGGAGAGACTTGCTCAACTTTTTTTAGCCCAAAGTTCTATGTGCTCATGGAACTTTTTATTTTTTGAAGAATATCATAAATTAATGGCCTCCCAAAACCATATACCATGCAAATGTATTTCAGGCAATGTTGCCAGACGATATTAAAGGCAAAGGTCAGTTTTATGTGAAAGGGGAAAATGAATTTAAATGTTATTCTTACCAAAGCGGATTACTTCCCCTCGCCACAACTGCTCCCGGGACTTTGTGCCTCCATCTCCACAACCTGCCCGTGCTGCAAGCATCAGCTCACTGCCCTCTCATCCATGGGCCCTTCTCTGATTCCTCCTTCACCAGGAGGATGTGGCCTTGCCCTTCCCCCAAATCACAGGCATTCTCTCTGCCCCTTTCTTAGGCACTGAACACATCCCATCTGGTATTCAGGTGATACTCTATGCATGAACGTGTCTGTGTCCTGTCAAAATCTAAACTCTCTGCGATCAGGGACATCCCTGCATCTCCAGGGCGTCACACAGTACCCGAAACTTGGGAGGTGCTCAAAAATGTCACATGAAGCATGATTCCCCAAATCCCCAGTCAGTCTAAGAATTGCAAATCTACACGTGATTCTAGCTGGAAAAGGACACTGGGGATTCATATGACCTAACTCTGAATCCACTGGCTTTCTTTTATCAGACAAGAATTTAAAAGCACCTATTCTGTGATAGGCATTAGACTAGATGTTCACAGCACAAAGGTGAAACAAACACGGTCCTTGCCTTTACTAGCAGGACTGTGGGAAGTGGTAGTTCAGAGCCTGGCACATTCTAGATATACAACAAACATATGTTGAATGATCGAATGAATGAATGTTAAAGATACGTACAAAATGGGATGGAACACAAGAAGAGGTAATATTTGATCTGGATCTGGAAGAATGAGGATGTTTCCCAAGTAATGAAAAGAAGGGATAGGAGAGCATTCCAGAAAGAGGGAGCAGCACATGCAATGCACAGAAGGAGGGAAGGACATGATAGGATCCATAAGAAGTTCTTGGAGAGTGAAGGATTGAGTGCCTAAAGAAGAAGGAATGATGTGGCAGGATATGAAGAGGTCAAAGTCGGTGGTAAAGATAAGCATATGCCCTGCTGAGGAATTTGACTCTAGTCTGCTTGAAAGATGGTTAGTAAGAGGCCCCAGATATGGCCCCGTTGTAATTTCTTTGTCCTGGTCTGTCATAAGGGCCATGAAGAGCCACACTAATCCTCCTCAGGAAGGAAGGACTTATTCCATCAGCTGCTGGACATGTTGGTGGAAGATGACACTCAGCTGGCAGTTCTTTCTGAAACTGCCTTCTGCTGAAGAAATGTGCATTTCACTCTACCTACCAAGAACCTCTGAATTTGGCTATGATTATTTGTTCAATGTCCTATACTCTGCAAGTCTTGGGACAATATTGCCATCTCCTGTCAGTGGATGTATAACTAGTAGGCTGAAGGACTCTTCTTAGCTGAAGGACTCTGCTGAAGAGGGCCTGTCTTGTCCTAGGTCATGACTCCTTCCCAGGGACAGTCTGCATCCAATGACGATGGGGAAGGAAGGCCTATTTCCCTTAGCCTACCTCAGGAGAACTCTAAAGGGCCACCAAGATCCAGAGTGCTCTGTGGATCAGCTGAGGCTTTCATTGGGCCTGCAACACAGTTCTGCTTCTCCCTTTGCCCACTCCTTTTTCTTTCCCAATAGCATTTACCAGTAAACATTCTGCAAGCTAATCTCTCCCAGCATCTACTTTCCAGGAAAGTCAACCGAAGACATGATCCTTGGACTTTCCTCTGCCAGAACATTGCACCCCTCTTCCTGAGCTTAGCTCATAACCATTGGGAAATAGCTAAACACCTCACTGCACAATGCTAAGATGAGTCCTTCAGCCTACTAGTTATATATTCACTGACAAGAGATGGTAATATCATCCCCAGACTTGCAGAGTATAGGACATTGAACAAATAATCACAGCCAAATTCAGAGGTTCCTGGTAGGTAGAGTGAAATGCACACTTCTTCACAGAATGCATGAATATATTTGTATGTTTATACATGTACTAATCACTCACACTTATTGACCACTCACTGCATGCTAGATTCTATTCACTCATTTAAACTGAACCAGACAGGTATTACTGTCATCTCCTTTTTACATATGAAGCTGAGTCAGAGAGAGGTTACGTGGGCTTCTCAAGATCATAAAGCTAGTGTGTGGCAGACATGGGTGAGTCTCGAACCCTGGCTCCTGAGCCACACTCTCCAGCACCACCCTACTGCTGGAGACCTCCTTGTATTGTCTGGGAAAAGAGGGAATCTGTGTGGACAGAACCTAAGGGGGTGGGGAAAGATAAGACAGCAGAGGGTAACATGGTGTCCAGCACCCAGCACGTCTTCGGAAAGATTAGGGTTTCAATGGGGAGAGGGGCAGACCCAGCCACCACCTGAGCTCTTCCCTGAGGACTGGATGAAGTGTGGGGGCACAAGGAATATGGTTCTGGGGTTCAGGTGACAAGGTGAGGTGAACAATTGGGAAGAGGACATCCTTGCCATGCATACATGGACGGTGGCTTTTGGGATGCTTTGCTGCAGCATCCCTGGTCAGATACCGGAGTTTCAGTGCAGAAACAGTGGTAAGACTCAGGGTCCAACAGCAAAACACACACACACACACACACACACACACACACACACGATTATTTATGAGGCAACACACACACACACACAGGCTAATTTATGAGGCTGTAGGGGACATTCCCAATCTGAGGCTCCTTCAAGCTAAGGAAGATTCTGTTGGGGCCAAAGTCTTAATGCCCTATCAGTGAAGCCTTGGAGCTGTCAAGCTCTCTTTGCCACAGCTTGATGAGTCCTGCATGTGGGGATTATATGAATGTTCCTATTTTACTGATGAAGTCACTGAGGCCCAGAGTGATAAAGTAATTTGCCCAGAGCCGTGCATCTGCCACCATCCACCTCTCACCTGGCTGTTCAATGGGCTCCAGAGCATCTCATTTCCTCTTCCAGTGAAGAGCCTGGCTTCAATCCTGCAATTACATCGGACATACCTATCTTCACAGTTCCCAAAATGCAAGAAGAACGCCTGAAAAATGGTGGTAGCATACTTTACTTTGAGTTAAGTTTTTCTCTTCCCAGCCATATTTTTACTCTCTCAGGCTCTAGCATATGGCTGGTTTCAAAATAATAAATAAAATAATAAATGCTTACAATGAATAATTGAAAAGGTAGCAATTTATTAGCAGACAGAAGACACAAGTTCTGATCCTGGTTCTTTCTCTAACTCGTTTTAAGACCTTGAGAAACTCTGTTCCTGTATCTAGACTAAAGAGTCCCCAGTACTAAAACAGCTGGGTTGTTCTGGGTCATCTGTGCAGACATCTCCAACTTGAACACCTTGTAAATTAAGATTTGTTCATACTGAGGTGTAAATGACTATTGACGACTGAAACCATCAACTTCTGTCAAGAGAATTGTAACCTAACAAAAACCACCATCTTGAGTTAAAGGTGACTAGAAAAAGGATACTCTTATGGTAGTATTTTAGCTACAGCAAACACTGGTCATCAGGTTCATAAGTGACAGGGAAGAGACGTCAGCATTGATTGGGCAATATTTTTCTCAAAGCATTATAACACTCACATCATGAGATGATGACCACCCCATTTTCAGACAAGGAACCCATGACTCAGAGGTATTAATGAATTCGATCAAGGTTGTCTAACTACTGAGTGACAGAGGACTTGAGCTGGCTCCACCACGGCTCACCGTACCCTGCTTCCTGCCCTGTGCATCCACCCTGTGGGAAAGGGGATTAATGGAGACCTCCTGCCATCTTTACTTTTCAGCCCAGAAAGGTCTTTGTCTAGTTTGCATTGATTTTCGTGTGTTTGTTTGTTCTTGATGCATTTGCAGAATCTGAGATCCCAGCTGAAAATAAGGTAGATAAAAAGAGAGGTCAAGGGAATGAGAGAGGCGGACTCCTTTCAGCAGCTCCGGTATTGAAAATATTTCCTGCTGTCTCCACTCTCTTATTTGCTGCCTCCTTATTTCCTCCACAATAATGTTCCAGACATATCTCCAGCCCATCCATTTGCAGACCCCTGGCTGGTGGTAAGTAATGAAGGTGACCACAGAAGTTGGTAGATTCTGAGATATTAATTTCTAGCCCTCCTGCCCTAGTGCAATAGCCACATAACTAATCTTCCTGCATCTAGTCACACTGCCCCTCCCAACACAGCCTATAAAATGTTACAATATTAAATGCCCCAAAGCACAGCCTGAAATTCTTCAGTGGCTCCCTATTGCCTTCAGGAGAAAGTCCCCATGGTGTGCATGGTTCAGCCACAAGCTGCTTTTCAAATCTTAGATCTCACTGCCTCATTTATTCTTCCACCTCGGAGTATGGGCCTATCGCATTTGCTGTAAATGTACAGTGATTTCCTACTCCATGCTTGCTTCATTCTCCTTGTTTCCAATTTCCAACACTGCCTCTTCTGCAGGTCCTGAACCCACTGCAGCGTCATCTCACATGGACAGCGTTAAAAAACGTGTGCCTCCTATTTTGTGCCAGTGACTTTATCTTTGTCTCACCTACTCTGCCTCTCTACTCTTCCCACCTCTGCCCCTAAGGCTGGCCTCACTAAATATTAAGCTCTGCAAAGGTAATGACCTTGTTTAATTCGTGTCTGCATCCCCTAAACTCCAGAAAGAACTTGGAACACAGTAGGTCTCAGCAAATGCTTATAAATGAAGGAAGACAATTAATTACAGTTCCTTACATTAGAACAGCAGTTTGCATGAATGTTCTGTTCCTTAGCAGAGCCCCTTAAAGACTCTGAGGTGGAGAGATTGCCTGCCCCATGAGCAGAGGAACCAGGTGAGGCCCTGAGAGGTGGATCAGTTTGCTCAAGGCTGCATATCCCCTCTGCAGTGAGGTTAGCACTGCAACTTTGCTCTCCTGTCCAAGTGCCATGTCTAGTGATTTGTAATTTACAAAATTGCTTTTGTGCCTCCCGGTGATCCCAGGCTCCAGTCTGGACCACTCCCAGTCACAGGCCCTGGGAGGATTTAGAGACTTCATTGATGCCACTGCAAACCCGAGGACTCACTGATGCCATCTGCAGGCTCATCTGAGAGGGGCTGGCCAGCTGTGCCTTCTGGGTTCTGCTGATGAATGCCACCTGCTGCTGCAGAGAGCACGAGAGGGAGACCAGAACAAGACAGCAAGGGCCACAGCAGCTGATGCCTGCCTTGCATTCTTGGCATCTGCCAAGCTGACTTCCTTTTCAGATTTTGCACCTGCAGATATTGAGGCAATTTCTTGGCCTCTCAGAATAACAGGATCGGGCTTATTAATTTGCAGCTTCAAATCCCTCTTGACTGCTACCCTCAGCCCCAGGGTCAGTACCAGGCACCCATCTGGTGACTCCTTTGAAAGGTCCTTTAACGCATGTCTCCTTCTCAAATCTGCTTCATTCCTCGCGGTAAGCAAAGAAGCCAACGCTCATTGAAAAAGGTCAAACACCCGCACTGTGTTTGTTCACGAGGGTGATATTTCACCAAAGAGCAGATGCTTCCTAAATGATAAATAAGAGCAGCAGCTCCCCGCAGGTCTCAGGGGAGGGAAAGGTCTCCACTCCATATGCAGCACAGGTTCCAGCAAAGACTAGGAAGGAGGGAAGGGCAGAGTTTAATTCATCATGGCACATAATCTCAGAACAGGGAGTGGATACTGCACCTAGCACATAGTATGTCCCCCATTAATGCTTACTGAAGGGACAGATAACTTCATTAGCAACCATTCATTGAACACCTGCTATAGGCCAGACACTCTGCTTAATTCTTAAATATACTTTCTTATTTAATCCCCATCATAACTCTTTGAGGAAACAGGCTCAGAAAAGTTGAGCTACTTGTCCAAGTTTACTTAGCTAATACAGGATGCATCTCAGGTGTGTCTGGCTGCAGGCTCTGAATTCTTAACCACCAGGATGTAAGTGCATGGAACCTAATAGACCTGGGCCTAGACCTGAGCTCCACCTCGAGATAAGTAGCTAGCTACAGGGTCAGAACACAGAAATAACACTAGAAGCAGAGGAGATCAGCTGCTTATTTAGCATGGAAGAAACATTGCATACCTTGGAGTCCAACAGACTTGGGTTTGGATGTTACTCCCTCCACTTGCTAACAGTACAACCACTACAGAAGTAACTGAGTTTCTGGTCTCTGTTTTCCTCCTCTGTAAAATGGGCTAAGTAAGGACCATATTGCAGAATTATCACAAGCATTAAATAGGGCAATTTATGTAATGGATGAGTACATACGAGATGTTTAGTAAATATTAGCGCTTATTATCATGTCTCTGGGTAGGGGTAAATAAGGAGTGTCTAGAATGAATAATAGATGAGTAGATTGAGATGACAAACAGGCTTGTTGTTGTTGTCGCAGATGGAGTCTCACTCTTGTCATCCAGGCTGGACTGTAGTGGCACAGTCTCGGCTCACGGCAACCTCTGCCTCCCGGGTTCAAGCAATTCTCCTACCTAAGCCTCCTGAGTAGCTGGGGCTACAGGCATGTGCCGCCATCCCCGGCTAATTTTTGTATTTTTAGTAGAAACGAGGTTTCACTATGTTGGCCAGATTGGTTTCGAACCCTTGACCTCAGGTGATCTGCACACCTCAGCCTCCCAAAATGCTGGGATTACAGGCATGAGCCACCATGCCCTTGATCTTAGAAACAGATTTTTAAGATTAAGAAGTATCACAAATTGTGAGTTCAAGGACCTCTTAACATCCTCCGCATTGCCACAGGCAATACAACACCTATAGAATAGGAGCGTCTATCACAGAATACCCTTAAGTTCTAAAAACAAACGTACAAGTTCAAATCCCTTTGCTCCATTCTCCTCTTTCACACCTGGAAGATAACCATCCGTCCACCGAGAAACTGGCATTGGCCAGGGGTTTTGATCTCCCCATGTGCCTTCCTTCTCACCTGTTATTCCCTGCTCTATCCTTGACTCAACAAGCTTCTAAACTACATGATATTTATTCAAAGAGCAGTGTAAATTCATTAAACAGTGTTATACAGCAATCAACTCTGTGCATTTAAAAAGACTTCTCATGCTGCAGTATGGAGGACTGCTTAGAGTATATCAAGTGGATTTAGGGGCACCAAGCAGGAAGCTACTGAAGTCATCCAGGCAACAGACTGATTTCTCAGACTAGTGGTGAGGATAGAGCCTGGAGAAGTATTGAAATGAGAGACATGGAGGAGGTAAAATTGTCAGCTTTCAGAGATGGACGGGAGTGTGGGATAAGAAGAAGGATGTGGTAAAAAGTAAAGTTGGGACTTCTGGCTTGCATAACCAGACAGATGATGTTCCCCTTCACTGAGACGGGGAAGGACAGATGAGCATTACACTTGAGAGGGAAGTAAGACCATGAGTTCTATTTGGAGCATAACCATCGTCTGAGTGATCAGAAAGTTACCAAGAAGGCCTTCTCACTAGAGTCTGTGATATATCTCGGAGCGTAACTTCAGTGGGGAAAGGGCCAGTGTTCCATTCATAACAGCCTGGTCACCAAGGGTTAGGCTGGAAAGACAGAACCAAAAACTATCACCCTAGTATCCCGGGAGCTTGCAGTTTACACAAACTTGATGGAGCCTACAGATGTAATCAGCCATCAGCACCATGGCCAGAACCAGAAGATGACATCAGGTGGGGGTACAGGAGACAGAGGGCAGCTGTCACACGGCAGAAAGCTGGAGGCCATGGCAGATGAGATACCTAGGAGTGTGGATGGACTTGCAAGGAGCTCTTTGGTAATTTTCCTAGTGGCAGGTAACCCAGGAAACTCCTGTATTTCTTACTCATGTACCTATTACAGATCCCAGATACAATCCTATGGTCCCGGGGAAGCTCTCCATGCCTGTGAGCTGCAACGCTCTTATATGTAAGGGTCTAATCTGATATGCAAGAGATCGATCTTATCGGATCATTTTGAAAATTAAATAAGGCAAAGTGTATTAAGTGTAACAAATAGCACATAGTAGAGAATCAATAAATGTTGGTTTACATCTCCATCAGCCATCTTGGAGAGCTGATTTCAATTTGGTTTCATCAATTAATCAACATTGACAGAGCCTTTGGTATGTGTTAAGTGCAAAGAAGGATCCAAAGAAGTGACTGACAGGACTTATGCCCTTAAGGTGCTGACAATCCACTAGGAAAGAAGAACATGTAAACAATCAATTCCAATATAGGTAACAAAGGGAAAGTCATACTATTAACTGACTACAGCAGCCACTCTGCCTCTAAAAAGGGGCATAATTTCCTCAAGTATGGATAGCTTTTTTTTTTTTTTTTTTTTGAGAAAATGAAATACCTGGGAAGGTACTTTTTGGGTAGGAAAAGTAACCCCAACATGTCCACCTAGTGTGTGTCTGGGAAAACAATGTAAAACACAGCACAGTAAAAAGTCACCAAGGGCACATGCATTGATCTTGCATTTCAGTGTTCTGCATTGCATAAGAAACATACAAGAAATAATTATTTTAAATGTTCCTTGGATATTAGAAAGAGCTGCAGAAGAAATGAACAGAACATATGAGGGGTGAGGGGAGCTTGAATGGGAAAAGACCAAGGAGAAGCTGATCCATAGGATGACAGTAAGGTCTAGGTGGTGGCTAGTATTCCTGCAGGGAGACTTTTCTAGAAACTGGGTACCTAGTGTTCACTTTAAGTTAATGTTCGTGTCACCCTGCAACATTATCCCCTGATCCTCATCCCCTAAACTTCCCGCTACCACACATGGTCTTGGTTGATGGCTCTTTGGGGGAGGTAAAAACACTGAGGTGTGTCCCATGAGAGTCTCCTTGGCTTAGGAAAGAAGTGAAAAATGGGAGAAGTTAAGAGGAGCAAGATAACTGCAGAAGTGAAACAGAACCACAAGTGGCACAGAGGGAATAAAGCCCCTAAAAATCTCCAGAGATATGAAAAGAAAGACTGGCTTTCCTACCAGATATGCAATAAGGATTTCAAAAGTCAAGGTGGGCAAAGGACCTGTTCCATAATGACTTTTGGGTTTTCAAGGAACAATAACATCTGAGTGGTGACCGGATGGTAACCAGCCTGTTCAGTGTGGGGATGCTGCCACTGTTACCTAAGTCTTGATAGGGCTGAGATTTACAGACAGGGCCCAGACTACTTCAGCTCCTGCCCTCAGTATCTCTAAAATTTTGCCTTAGATTTTTGAATGTGTCCACAAACCAAATTGAGGGGTTTCGCACACGTATTAGGCACATGGCCTCTGGATCCAGACGACCTGGATTCCACTCCTGACTGTGCCACATGCAAGCTGTGTGCTCTTGAACAAGTTGCTTCCCCCCTCCATGCCTCGGTCTACTCATCTATGAAATAAGGATAATAAGAGCACCTATTCAACAGGATTGTTGTGACGCTTGGAACAAATTAGCAGCACAGCAAAGCGAACAGAACAGTGTTTGGCTTATAGTAAATGCTCATTTACCGCAGTCCTCCCCTTATTTGTGGTTTCACAACCTGCAGTTTATTACCTACTGGAAAGTAAAACAGATGTCTTGAGAGAGACCACATTCACATAACTTTCATTACAGTATATTGTTACCCTTTTCTATTTTATTGTTAATAATTGTTGTTCATCTCTTACTAACTTATAAAGTCAGCTTTATCATAGGCATGTATATATAGGAAAAAACATATATAGAGTATTATTCATAGTTTCAGACACCTCCTGGGCATCTGGGAACATATGCCCCACAGATAATGGCGGACTACTGTCGTATTACATAGAGGTAGTAGGTACAGTAGCAGGAGAAAGAGCAATCCCAGTAGAGATAGAGGACAGCCACCGATATATTGACCTGAATCCAAGCTCTTCAAGTCCAGGCCTTGGCAGCACTACTGCAGCCCTATTATGGGGTAAGTTGTACCCCCAAAGAGATTTGTTGAAGTCCTAACCTCTGGTACCTCAGAAGGTGAACTTGTTTGGAAATAGAGGTGTTACCATTGTTATCTACGTAAAGTTGAAATCATACTGGAGAAAGGCGGGCCCTTAATTCAGTATGATTGTGTCCTTATAAGAAGAGGTAAGAGAGGCACGGGAAAGAGAATGCTGTGTGTGGACAGACACCCAGGGAGAAGAACGCCCCATGGTAACAGAGGCAGAGCTCCGAGTGACGCAGCTGCAAGCCAAAAAACACCAAGGATTGGTGGTGACATCAGAAGCTAAGAGAAAGGCATGGAACAGATTCTCCTCCAGAAACTTTAAGGGTGCATGGTGCTGCCAACACCTAGATTTTGGACTTCTGGCCTCTAGAGCTGTGAAAGAGTAAATTCCTGTTGTTTTAGCTGCCCAGCTTGTGGTAGTTTGCTATAGAAGCCCTAGGAAGCTACTGTGGGCACCCTCGGATACCTCTGACACTCTAAACTCCTGGCCTTTCCAGCCAGGAGCACCCCAGCAGGAAAGGCAGAAGCACCCTGGCTCTCAGCCATAGCTCTCCCACCAGGGCTCTGGCCCCTCTCAAATATTACCACTTGGAAAGAATTCTGGTGGACTTTTTGCTCTGGACTTCTTCTTGAGGCACCTTACCACCACTGCTGGTGCTTCCAGAGGTCACTGCTCCAGCAGCAGCAGCCAACTCTGCTCAGGGGCCAAGGTGCACCAGGGTCTGAGGCTGAGAGGGTAAGGGCAGGAGACATCCCTTATGCACTTCTAGGCCTCACTGTGCCCTGGACAGGGCTGCATCTGCCCTGAGCTCTCACACAAGCAGGATCCAGCCTCTGTGCTCCAACTGTCATCCCCCCATCAATGCCCAAAATCCATTGCTTCTGCTGACAGCAGGGCACAGAGGCCACTGAATCCTGTAATTCTTCTCTTCCCTTCTCCTCCCTCCCAGTCAGACACCCAACCACACACACACAAACACACAGACACACACAAACACAGCCACACAAACACACAACACATGTGCATATCCATCATCTCTTTCTTTTTCCTTCCTGAAAAAAAATACTAAAGCCATGGATTTACTGGATGGAACAGTGTGGTAATATTGTCTACACCCCTGATGTACTCACATCTCAGCCCCCACCCAGTTAGGATGTGGGAGCACGAAGGAAGAAGGGAGTCATTTGCACCAAACAATCACAGAGGGCTTCACAGAGGAGATGACATCTAGAATGTAGTACCCAGATAATAACACTCGGGCTTTCAACTGAGTAGCCTGAAACACGAGTGTGTGGTGGAGCCTGGCAGGACGGGAAGCTGGAAAATTAGGTTAGGACTAGTCCTAGAAAACCACGGCAAGGTCTAAGTAATATCCTTCAACGTGGTGTTTCTTAGCCAGGCTTGTGTGTCAGATCCCCAGAAAGACCTTTTAAAATACATATACCTTCCCTCTCCACCTCCCTCCTTGCTCCTCACTCCACATTACTTCCAACAGTTTACATCTGGGGTAAAACTTAGAAATATGACTTTGATCAGGTGCCCTGTGTAATTCTGACATATGCCTTTTATCCTCCATTATTGCAAAGCTCTGTCACAGAAATGGGGCACCTCTGAAAGTGTTTGAGGGAGGAAGTGGCATGATCCAACCTTTATCAAAGGCATGTTGGGAAGATGCCTGTGATATTGCAGCAAATCATGGCCCACAGAGAGCCCCATGCATTCACCTTAGTCCACATGTCCACAGCTAGCCTATACTGCACCTTCGTGCAAATCAAGAAAAGATGCCCCAGCTCCAGCAACATGTTTTGAAGTTGGTATATTAACCTGCATATCCCTAAGCAGTCTGGCTTTGGCAGAGCAGGGATGTGGGCCGATGGCTCCTCCGGCTATGTGAGTGTCCCTGGCATGGCCCTCATGTAAAGGGGGAGGTGGAGGAGGAGAAGTGAGGGGATAGGGCAGTGGGGGGAAGCTCTACCCTCACTTTAATCTGTTCCATCAGCTAAAATTCACCAGCACATTCAGTATCTCCAGCTTCTTTTCAAATTCGTGGCCAGGGTGTGTATGTGTGCCATAAGAATCATGTGGTGCTGCTGCTGTGTGGATATGCCCCCTTGGTTTGGCCTGACTCTGCTCTGGGGAGGTTTTCAGAGGTTAGTGGCCAAACCCCATTGGCCCCACACTTTGTCCATTCCCATATTCGCCCAGCACAGGGACACACACCATTTGCAGAACACACTCTCGGAGACTCCAGTCTCACCCCTCAGATGAAGCAATGGTGTCAGATTCAGAGAGAGGGAAGGTGGAATCAGGTCTCCAAGAGCAATAGGCAGGTGAGCTCAATAGGCAGGTGAGCTCAGGAGTCATCCAAAGTGTGTTCAGGACAGGGCAGCCATGCTCATGTGAGTTCACCAGTGAGCGTGTTATATAATTGATTCCGCTGGGTGTATGCATAGCCCTGTAGGCCAGCTAGAAGGTGTGACTTCTCCATGACTGTGTACACTATCTCATGTAAGTTAGTCTACATTTCTAATTTGAAAGGTGTTTCCTCAGATGCGCCACACTTGGGCAGTGCACAACCTGAACATCTGCACACAGTGGCTCTGATGGTCCACTGAAAAGTCTTGTGTATCTGACTCTCTCCCCATAGGGCTGTTAGGAAGATCAAATGAGATGAGAGATGGAAAAGCACTTTGATCCTAGATTTTATTATTATTGTTATTTCTATGGCCTTGAACGAATGTCCCTCCTGGGTCTTTGAATTACCTCCTAGGCCATTCTTTTTCTATTGACTTTGGATCCCCAAGAGAGAATCACATTTCAACAAGTTTTAGCTGCTGCAGATTTGTGAAATGATAGAATGACAGAGCTGGAAGGCACCCTAGGGACTATGTACTCTCACTTTCATATAGATGGGGAAACAAAAAACACGGAAGTACAGCACCTGGCCTGAAGACGCACAGCAGGCTAGCTGAAGCATTTCACCTCATTTTCAAGCATTTACATGGTGCTGTTCTGTGTCTAAGATAGGAATATTATTCACAGGGGTCACAGAAGGTCCTGCTTCCCCATCAGCTACAAGACCTCAGGCATCCTCTCGTCTCCAAGGCTCTTTCTGGGGGAGCCTTTGGGAGCTAAGCAGGACCATGGGCCCCCTCTCCATGTCTGCAGCTGAATCAGCAGGCTCAGAGCTTGCCAGAAAGGAAGTAAACAGGCATTGGGACAAGAGTGTCCCTGCACACCGTCTCAGCTGCCTCCTGTGTTCAAAAGACAGTTAACACTTCACATGGAACTCTTGACAGAAATACACTATTTTGTACAGAGTTCCTGACAGGCTGGCAGGAGAGTCTCAAGAGAAACAAAAGGAGATTTATTGGAAAGAAAAGAGAAGGCAGTTGGTATTGTATGAGGAGTGGAAGCAAAAAGAAAAAAGGAAAATGGTTCTGGTGAAAAAGTACGCTGGTCAACTGGCAAACAAAACACAGACACTTTTGATCCATCTTGCTCAACAAACTACACCTCAGTGATGCCTTTCTAAACAGAATGATTTAATTCTCCCACTTTAAAGCCTCCTTGCAGGCGGGGCGCAGTGGCTCACACCTGTAATCCTTGCACTTTGGGAGGCCGAGGTGGGCAGATTGCCTGAGCTCAGGAGCTCAAGACCAGCCTGGGCAACATGGCGAAACCCCATCTCTACTAAAATACAAAAAATTAGTCTGGTATAGTGGCAGGCGCCTGTAGTCTCAGCAACTCGGGAGGCTGAGGCAAGAGAATTGCTTGAACATGAGAGGCAGAGGTGGCAGTGAGACAAGATCACCTCACTGCACTCCAGCCTGGGCAGGCAACAGAGCAAGACTTCTCAAAAAAAAAAAAAAAAAACTTGTTAACACCGACTAGCTAAAAAGAAGAGCACAAGCACAGTTGTAGCTCTATTACTGTAGAGGTTGCCTTTTGGTGACCAATTTTATAATCAGAAATGTCATTATTAGGCACACTCTGCTTTACACTCATCTATTTTCCTATCCCATAAGCAGATGGTGAACACTTTCCCACGCAGGAGCCATGCAGCTTCAGGTACCCTTCCCAGCACCTAAGCAGAGCTGAGGATACAGTAGGCATTTAATGTGTTTTTGAAGAAACTTTCATTAAAAACAAAATATTGGGGCATGTGATCTGAGAAGTCTAAATGTTCTTCCAGGGACTGAAAAACAGGATATCTGAAATATGAACTTGCCTGAGCACCTGAGCCAGGTGGGCAGAGTATATGTGTTATTTGACAGGTGAGAAATAATAGCAACTAAGACAATGATGATAACCATAGCAGATATCTTCTCACCCAATAGATTATAAGACTGCCTTCTCTAATTTCCAACTTCTCTAATATTTATGTAGCAATTCAACAGATATTTAATGAGCATCTGCTGTGGGCTAAACCTTTGCAGAAGGGAATATAGAAACAAAGAAAATATGATCACTGCCTTCAAAGGGATCAGAGTTCAGGGTGCAAATGCATGAATGAAAGATGCAGTCAACCCCTAAACAATGCAAAGGTACACAATGCAATCTACCCTTAAACAATGCACTGGCCCTGTGCAGCTGGAAATTCAGACATAACTTTTGATTTTCCCAAAACTTAACTATCATTAAACCAGAAGTCTTACCAACAACATAAACAGTTGATTAACACATTTTTGTTTATTTTTTCATTTTGGTTTTTTTTTTTTTTTTTTTTTTGATGGAATTTTGCTCATTACCCAGGCTGGAGTGCAATGGCATGATCTCGGCTCACTGCAACCTCTGCCTTCTGGGTTCAAATGATTCTCCTGCCTCAGCCTCCCGAGTAGCTGGGATTACAGGCATGCGCCACTAAACCCAGATAATTTTGTACTTTTTAGTAGAGATGGGGTTTCTACATGTTGATTAGGCTGATCTTGAACTCCCAATCTCAAGTGATCTGCCCACCATGGCTTCCCAAAGTGCTGGGATTACGGATGTGAGCCACCGTGCCCAGCACATTTTTGTTTGTTTGTTTGTTTGTTTTTGAGACTGAGTTTCACTCTTGTTGCCCAGGCTGGAGTGCAATGCCGTGATCTCAGCTAACTGTAACCTGTGCCTCCGGGGTTCAAGCAATTCTTGTCCCTCAGGCTCCCAAGTAGCTGGGACTACAGGCTCATGCTACCACACCCAGCGATTTTTTTGTATTTTTAGTAGAGATGGGGTTTCACAATGTTGGTTAGGCTGGTCACAAACTCCTGATCTCAGGAGAGATCTACCTACCTCAGCCTCCCAAAGTGCTGGCATGACCAGTGTGAGCCACTGCGTCCAGGCTGTTTTCTATGTTATATGTACTATATACTGTACCCTTACAATAAAGTAAGCTAGAGAGTAAATGATATTAAGAAAACCATAAGGAAGAGAAAATATATTTACTATTCATTAAGTGGAAGTAGATCATCATAAAGATCTTCATCCTCATCGTCTTCATGTTGAAGGGCTGAGGAGGATGAGGAAGCGGAGGGGTTGATCTTGCTGTCTTAGAGGTCGCAGAGGTAGAAGAAAATCTGTGTCGAAGTGGACCCAGGCAGTGCAGACCTGTGTTGTTCCAGGGTCAACTCTACGTCATACAATAGGACTACCATTATCATCAAGGTGCAAGCAAAGTGCTATTGAAGCAAAGAGGAGGTCCCCTAACATTTCAAAAGAAGAAACAGGGTTGACGTCATAGGAGAGGATAATTTTGAATTGGGCCTTGAGGGTTGAAAGAGTAAGGGAGCTGGAAGAACCTTCTCAACAGGAGAAGCTATAGGAAAGTCTCGAAGGGCAGGGAGTGTTTGAGCCATGAGGGGAAGTTCAGTGGAGCTGGTATAAGCTGGGTAGTGGTGAGGAATGAGGCTGTGAATGCCTGACTGGAGAGGTCAGGCTCTGACCTTAGGCCCAACTTAGGGAGGTTTGTGAGAAGGAGAACAAGACTCTTGTGGGAGTACTGGGAAAAGACTGGGTTGGTAAAGTCCCCAGGCAGAAACCACAGGCCAGAAGCTGTTTCCTCCAAGAGATTCTGAGGGCTGCTGCCGTAACAAAGGGACTGTAGGTAGATTAGGGAGATATTCCTGAAGATAAATGACAAGGCTTAGTAACCATTTGGATGGAGGAAAAAAACACGCTCACAAAAGACGGGATTTCCAGCTCACACAACAGAAGCTAATGGGGCTGTTAGCTCAATTTGGAAGTAAGATTGAGAATCCAATCCAGGGAAAGAAACAGTCGGTGCAGAACTGCCCCCTTCCATTGGTTAGACCTTCCCTTTGCAGTTTTTTTCCCCTTCCCTTGCCCAACATCTAGAGGATATTTCTTTATTAATTATTGCTACCTACCCACTCACTTGGGAATGAAGACATGTATATAAATGTTGCTAAGTAAGAGAAACTGGTACCTTCCAAAATGGAGATCTCGGGAAGGTAGAATAAAGAAGATGATACTTATTGAAGAAATCATAAAAGGCTTCCTAGGTGAGGCGGCACTGCAGTTCAGCCTTGAAGGATGCATAAGAGTTCAACCCACAGAAATGTGGTACAGAGAGCATGAGCCAAGGCAATGATGGACAGGGAGCTGAGGCAGTCTGGTAAGAGAATAGAGCGGAATTGTGAGAGGGAAAGCAGGAAATATAGGAAAATCCAGTGGGAATTGGTGTTAGTTTAGGGGCACATTGGAAAGCCATGGAAGGTTTCTGAGCGGGAAAGTGAACTTGCACTTCAGAAGGTTACAGCCACCAATGGCAGAGGCCTGGAGGGAGCCGTGGAAGGAGCTTGAAATGGGGAAGGAGAAAACAACTTTCTGAGCCACCTATGCAGCCTCACTAGGTCATCAATTCCTGGGCTCATGATAGCCTTCTTCTGGGACCAGCTCAAGAAAAGCTCTCAGAGCTAATAATTTTATGTTGAGTCTTGTGTAAAACCAGGTTGGATTAATTATTGATGCAAACTTAGGCAAATGAAAGCTCCCTCTGGCTTGGCAAGGTTCCCCTCAGCAAAATTAGCTTAAGCAGCTCTGGCTGCTTCCTGGGGAAAGGCACACGTCTGTCAGCAGCTCGTGACCCACCCACGGGGACACGCACATGCAAGGGATTTGAACCTCTGACTTCAGATCTGTGCCCAGAATCTCAGCCACCCCCTCATGACATCTGGGCTGGGGGTGGAGAGTAGGCCCAGAATGAGCAAGGAGCTCACATCCAGGCCTCCGTGGATTCCCTTGCAGAACGGCCCTGCGCGGAAAACAGTATCGGCGGTAACAACCTCGCAGATTCAATTCCATCCCATTTAATTAAATGACTTCGGTGCTCAGAAATTGCAGCGATGGATGCAAGCTCATGCCAGACACACAGCTGTAGACCTGCAGCACGGCGCGCTTTGGAAGGTGCAGCAAAGGGCAGTCACCACCACGGGGAGGGCCCAGCACCAGGCAACGTAAATGAGCGACAGGAACACACTCCAGTCCACACCACCTCCCGGAGTGGACGAGCTTCATTCCACCACTTCTTTCACAGACATTTATTGTGGTTCTACTACACACCTGGCCCTGTTGTGGGTGTTAGAGGTAAAGAGTGAAAGAGATGGCCTTACCCTTAAGGAACCCCGAATCTCCTGGGAACATGGAGGAAAAAACAAACCACGATTTTTTTTTACTTGGTGTTTTACAGCCCAGTCTGAGGGTACCAGGGAAGGCCTGGAGGGCAAATTGAATGTAAGAAGTGAGGATGCCCTCTCAGCTGTACACTTGCATTCCTTGCCTTGTAAGGCATGCCAAGTGTTTGGACACTATCCTGAGTAGATGGCAGCCACTGGAGGAGGAGGAAGATTAAGCAGGAAGTGTGTTTATCAAACACACTCCATGTCACAGACACCATGCACGTGCAGAGAATACTGCAGGAAACAAGACATTTACAGTCCCAGTCTCCTCTCCCACTCACAGCTTCTCCCCTGCCTTCCAGGCAAACATCAATCCTATAAAATTTCTAAGGAGTGGCTCTCCAGACAGACCAATATGAGGGACAGGACCTGAAGCAGGTCAATTGAGGGAGAAAGTATGAATGCAGCATTAGAGGCTCAATGAGTTTACCCATACAATTGCCTAAGGCATTTCCCCACTCCTGAGAAATGGGCATAATACAACATGTGCTCTCAACCCATCAGGCAGGTCACGAGATTCGACTGTGAAAGGCCAAGGCCACAGTAGACACTCAGCACATGTCTTGAATGAATGAAACATGATGGAAGTTCTCGGTCAACTGAAAAACACTGTACAATATAAGAGATGAGTATTGCACTCTCTAGTTCTCAGGCTCTTCATTTGTCAAGTGGGCACAGTATCTGTTGTTTCTGCTATAATGGACAATCGGTTGCACTTTACAGTTTGCAGAAAGGAATGGGGGTTGGAAATAGCATTTCCTGAACATGCATTTGTTCATTCATTCAATTCAGCAAATATTGACCGGGCATGGTGACTCGCACCATGTAATTCCAGCACTTTGAGAGGCTGAGGTGGGAGAATCACTTGAGCCCAAGAGGTTGAGGCTGCAATGAGCCATGATTGTGCTACCGCACTCCAGCCTGGACAACAAAGTCAGACCCAGTCTCAAAATATTTATGAATATATGTATTCGTATAGATAGATAGATAGATAGATAGATAGATAGATATTCATGACTGACGTGACTTCAAACGTCACCAGAGAGATTAAATAAGTCTATTGAAAGCTTCAGAGCCTCTTCTTTCTTAGATCGGTTAAAGCATTCCTGTGCCTAGCACCCGTGTGACTGCCTAATATTTTCTGTGTAACCTCAAATAACAAAGTGCAGTCTGGTAAAACAAACCAAAGGTTAAAGAACAAACTGATGTGGGCTCACATTTTAACTCTCCCTTTTACAGTTTGCTGGAATCTGAAGAGGTTACTAAGCCTCTGAGTCTTACTTTCTTCATCTATACTTTGTGGGGTTGCTGAGAGTCTAAAATGGAACTACATAACATTGTGGTACACATCACACGTAGCTGTGCTTGACTGCTTGACACATAGTAGGTGCTCCATATTCATCTCCCAAATTCATCCCTAATTTTCTTAATGGTAAAATCCACCCTTGCTGAGCCTTGGTTTCACAGTCCGTAATGCTAGAGTAGCCAATTTTTTTCTAACTTAGTTATACCCTCCAAGAAAGTGCCTCATGATGCATGCACTAAATTAAAACATTAATTAAAATAAAGCATGAGCTCAGCAACAATTAAAACCAGAGAAGAAATAAATAATAAAATAATTCATACATGCACATATATATATATATATATATATATATATATATATATGCAGTCTATGTAAAACGCTGGGTCTTAAAGTCCTCAGGATCCAAAAATGGCTTGAAGGCTGACTACCAGAAACTTGTTCCCAAAATCATGTAGGATATCCAGCAGCCACAGACTTCCAAAGGATATGCCCTTTGAGTCTCTTGAGTAGATGTTGTGAAATGTTAGCAGAATTCAGCTTTTGCCCATTTGTTCATTCAAAGTTATCTGGTGAAATGCAGCTAGATATTGGGGACTCAGAGAAATCCCTCTGTTATTAAATGAGTATTTGTTATGTGCTACTCCATGTCAGTCCCTGTGCTAAGATCTGGGAATGCAGAGGGGACAATGTGGCCCCTATTCCCTAGAGGAGCTATGAGCCCAGTAGCCAGGCAAAGTGATGCCCATATAAAGCAGAGGCCCAGAATACCCAGCGGCCTTGGTCTTGCTCCCACTCCTGCTGACTCTTCACTGTTTCCAGAAAACCTGGTGGACTGTCTTTCCTTTAGCCTTTGCTGGACCACTTCCTCTCCTACGATCATCTTTTATCTAACAAAACCTTGCTTCTGTTCAGGGCCCAGCTCAAAGTCACCTCTCCCAGGAAGCCTACCGTGACCAGCTTACCCCAGCCAATTGCTCCCTTTGCCAAGCTTCTTTCCTCCTAACTGACTGCTTCATTGCCTGGACACAACACTTATTGCTTGGTTGTTGATACCCGTGTCTCGTGAGGACACATCACACAGTGGGAAACATTCAGAACCTCTGAGTTCCGAAGGAGGGACCCGAGAGACAATCTGTTCCACTGTCTTTATTTCACACATGTAGGGCCTGAGATCCCCAGAGAAGAGCCTACAACCCCACAGTGACACATGGTGAAGAGCACAACCCGCCTCTCAGCTCCCAGACCATGCTCTTTCTGTTTCTGTTACCAAGATGCCCTGACTCTGTCACTGATAATCTTGTTCCTTCAGGTTTCTGGATAATACAAAGAAAGACTAATCTATCAGGCAGGATCTTAAGATTTGGGTGACCAGATTTGACCCCAACATCACTGCAACAACAAACTATGGCCATCCCAGGCTCACAATCGTAATGGAAGATGTTTTATAAAGATCACCCCTCCTCCAGGAAGCCTTCCTGATTAGCCCAGTTCATCCCGAACTCCCCTGTATGAGGCCTGTCACATGGTTCAGCATCTCCTAGAGGAGACAGCTGATAAATCCTTACATTGCTGAGCTTCCCAACTCTACTAATCCCAAGAGAGTTGATTGTTTATGAATCATTTTCCTTAGCATTTGTGATAAATGAGACTTTGAGGGGAAAAAAAATGGGTTCCACATTTTCTCATTAGTTCTCCAATCTATAAAGCCATAAAAGAAAGAGGAGTCACCTTGGAGCCTAGCAGTCTGGGTTTGAGCCTCATGTTGGTACCTCTTTCCTGAGCCTCTCTCAGCTTTGCCTAATTTCCTCATGGTTTGGGCTGCTTCTTCCATCACTTAACAGCCCCAGTGTCACCTGGCAAGTGTGGTTAGAGCATTCTTGGGAGATGCTGGAGGACCAAGCCCTCCAATGTGGCATGTGCTCCCAATTTCAGTCCCAGAGGTCTCCCCTTATCTTCTTGTGGCCTCTTGAAGGCATGCCAGTAATCTGTCTGTAAATACTGAACAAAGAACTGTATGAAATCAGACTTTATTTCACATCATGGCAGGTTGAGAAAGGACTCAAAGAAGTTTAGATAACTACTCTGGGCTTTACGCTTCAGCAGTGGGGATTCTGGATCCAATCACTTCGGTTAATGTGGCTTTCTTCAGTTATTTGGAATTAGGCAAAATCACAACCAGCACATTCCTACCCACTCAGCATACACTTTGGTGATAATCTCCATGCACTTTTTCTCTTAGAACACCTTGCCCTTATCCTCAATGACTTTGAAGGTTAACGTAGACTAGTCTGACCATTCCTTGTGCCCTCCTAGCCAAGCAAACAGTACAGGGTTGTGAAACAGGATAAGGTTTAGCATAGAGCAGACCTGAATTCAAGCTTTTGTTCTGTCTCTTTTTATTTATGGGATCCAAGGCAAATATCCTAACATTTCTGGGCCTCAGTTTTTCCATCTGTAAGATGTAAATGATAATAATACCTACCTCATACATTGTAGTGAAGATTAAATGAGAAAATTCTATGTAAAATATTTAGCAGGGTGCCTGGCATATAGTAAATACTCCGTAAATATTAGCTGCTATCACTAGCTATATTACCATTATTATCTATATTGTTATAATCATTAGTAGTAATGATAGTACTATTAATCATTCTTATTAAGTGTGCATCCTGCTCCTGTCAAAGAGAGAGCTGCTAGCAGAGATATTCACCAAAGTCTGGATATTCTTTCCATATAACCCTCAGCATGTCCAGTCTTCCATGGTTATGGAGCAGTGACTAGAGCTCATATCAGATTTGAATTTTATTTAACAACAATTATTAGACACTTACCATGTGCCAAGCTGTGTGATAGCCACCTCTAAAGATATATAAGACAGCCCCTGCTCACTGGGCACCAGACAAGAACATAATTCAGAGTGACATATTCTGACAGAGATAGTCATTCATCCCTTATGGTATCAACCCCCAACACCACCTCCTCCAGAAAGCCTTCCCAGATTACCCTACTCTCTTGGATTCTCTCCTGCGAAGTCTCTACTGCCACATAGTTTGGCATCTCCTTGAGAAGAAATGACCATTCTTTCCCCTCCTTTGCCCTCATCCCTGCTGATCTCAAATGGGTAATACTCTGTGAATCCGTTCCTTTTCCTTTGTGGTAAATTAAACGTTCAACAGAAACTGGACCCAGCTTCTGTTTCTCCGTTTCCTGGCCTTATATTGTAAAATAAAGAATTCTCAAACTGGAGCCCACCAGCTTGGTTTAATCTTACTTTTGAGGACTCAGCTGAGTCACTTCTCTTTCTGACCCCAAGGGTATTCATCTACAAATGGGGCTGTCTCCTGGGACTATTGTGCTGACTATGTAGCACAAACCACAGTGGCTGGCACATAGTAGGAATTTCAGCAACTCATTTCCCTTCTTTCCTTGTCCTTACCCCTAGAAATGCCACTGACTGGTCACATATCCCTGCAAAGCCTGGAACCCAGGCAGGGCTGGACAGGTTGAATGTGATTAAAACGTCATTACCCTTACCAAGCAGAGTACAGCACATTTGCTAATGTAATTACACTGCAATTGTTGCAGTCAGTGAACAATACGCATTTATGAGGTAGTGTCCTCCATAATTATAGCCCCTTCCCACTTTCTAATCCAGAGTATCACCTACTGAGGATGCCCTACCACTCAGAGAAATAAACTGACTTTCTTGGAAGAAATATGAGGGTGGGTGCTAGAGTTTGAATGTTCATGTTACCTCCAAAATTCATGTTGAAACAATACCCAACACAACAGTATAAAGAGGTGAGGCATTTCAGAGGTCATTAGGCTATAAGGACTTTATCCTCCTGGACAGGATTAATCCCTTATGAAAGGTCTGGAGAAAGTTAGGGAGGCCCCTTTTTGCCTTCTATCCCTTCCAACATGTGAGGGTACAGAGTTTGTCTTCTCCAGAGGATGCAGCAACAAGGTACCGTCTTGCAAGCAGAAAGTAGCCCTCACCAGACACTGAACCTGCTGGTTCATTGTTCTTGGACTTCCCAGCCTCCAGAACTGTCAGAAATAAATTTCTGTTCCTTATATGTTATCAAGTCTGTGGCTGGTACAGCACCGCTGCTTTGTTATAGCAGCACAATCAGACTAAGACAGTGGATACTTTTCTTTTTTCTTTTTTGACTATTCCAGACACACTGATGGTGGACAGAGGAGAGGGGAGGAGAGAAGGGTCACTTCCCTTCTGAGTGTTACCATCATGAAACTTGCCTTATCTTGTTGGGGAGAAAGCTTGGGATACAGACACCTAAATTTGTGATGCTCTTGCCCCACACACTCCTCACCTGAGCAAACTCCTTTTCTGTGTCCTCTCTGCAGGGCTGTTGGCATTCAAGAGACAAGACCTAGGACTTTGATCTTCAGATTCTATGAAACCTGAAGCAAAGCAAGAAGTTGGCCCTGCCCAGAATTGTTTCCCTAGCAAAGCTTAACAGTATTGAAATCCCAGTATGACACTATCATTTGACTCAAGCAGTGCAAGACCCTCGTTTATGTAATCACAGCTATTAATACAACATGCAAAGTACTTCTGATTTTTCAGACTTTTCTCCTGAGCTATCTCGTCTGATTCTCATGCTGGCTCATTGAGGTGAATATTCCCATTTTTCAAGATAGGAGCAGAGGCTCAAAACGGTGAAGTGGCTGGCCCAAGAATACTCAACTAGGAAGTTGTAGGGCTGGGATTCAAATCAAGTCACCTCTGAAGCTTGTCTCTATCTGCTGGGAAATGGGAAAAGTGAAGGCTTTCCCAGCTCTGAGTGTTTCAAAGGGGAATTCAGCTTCCAACTCTGACACTTCCAATACTGGGAGTCCTCCTGCGAGTCACTTAACTAGGAACCTCTTGTTCTCACTCAAAGAACTTTTCCTAGCCCCCAAATCATAATAATATGTTTATGGCGTGATTATTGTTTATTTTCTGCCTTCTGCATTAGACCATAAGCTTCGTGATTGCATTGATTTTTTTTTCACCAATATATTCTCAGTACCTAGCAGAGTGCTGGACCCACAGAGGTGTTTAATGAGAACTGATCAGCCAACTGAATGAATAAATAAATAAATGACCAAATAAATAGCTCTCATTAGCTGTATGAGATTGGGAAATATGCATTCTGATTCCTCATTTCCGCCTTGCAAAATGGCAACTATCACATCTACTTTGCAGAATTTTTAGGAGATGTAAAGTATATAAAGCACTTCCCTTAGTGCCTGCCACATAATAGGTACTTAATAAACAGGAGCTATTATGATTACCATCTAACGAATTTATAGTTCAAGGCGGTCTCCCTCTCCCTCACACCCATGACACCTCTGCCCACATGAAAATGAGGGCTTTTGAAGCAGAGTTGATGGGATGTGTGCTGTGCCACTGATATTTTCATATGGACAAGAAAAGTCCATTAGTGCTATCCCCTGCAAATTGGGAGCTGAGCTGCTAAATTGCTTTCTCACTGTGCTGCACTCACCAATACCACTGTGATGGTCAGTCATACTCAAACTCCGCTCCTGGTTCCCCAGTACTTACAGCGGACAGGACGGGAAGAACTCTGTCCACCACTGGGCTTGACTGACAAGGAAGAATCCAAAAGTCATGTTTAAAGCTCGAGTGATCTGATAGGAGCACTGTCCTGGGAGACTGGGAGCCCAAGCAGCCGTCCCTCAACTTGCTGATTGCCCTTAGGTAAAATGTTCCCCTTTCTAGGCTTGGTGTGTCCATCTGTAAAACGCAGAAGATAACACTCAACTCATTCAACTGTGATGGCTTCCTAAGATACTGTTAAAAATAATAATGTCAATCACAGTTACCAGCGATGGAAAGTTTATTGTATGTCACAAATTATGTTAAGTACTTGGCCTCATTACCATGTCTTCCCAATAATTCTATTAAAATTAGATTATAATCATCCCTTTATTCAGATGAGAAAATGGAGGCTTAGAGAGGCAAAGAAACATCCTGAAGTAACCAGCATGTAAGTGGTAGAACAAGGATCACAATCCAAGACCTTAACCACCAGGCTATCCTGCATCTTCGGCAAGGCAGAATGAGATGAGGTTAGCTCCAGGGGACAGGTGGCCCTGTTTTTCTGTGACACTGGTTCTAACTCTCTAACTCAACAAAATTACACTTAGAAACTTGTGTTTCCCATAC
Organism: Cacajao melanocephalus; assembly: GCA_963573385.1. Taxonomy (NCBI): domain Eukaryota; kingdom Metazoa; phylum Chordata; class Mammalia; order Primates; family Pitheciidae; genus Cacajao; species Cacajao melanocephalus. The sequence goes on along the minus strand of CAUYLG010027758.1, from coordinate 107,116 downwards.
GTGAAATTAGCATGTTGAATTAGGTGATATGCAAGCTTTTTTTTTTTCATGTAAACTTCATAGGCTAAGATGTTAGAAGTATGGGGACGCCAGAAGTGGTGGCTCACGTCTGTAATCCCAGCACTTTGGGAGGCTGAGGCAGGTGGATCACCTGAGGTTGGGAGTTTGAGATCAGCCTGACCAATATGGAGAAACCCCATCTCTACTAAAAATACAAAATTAGCCAGGTGTGGTGGCAAATGCCGATAATCCCAGCTACTAGGGAGGCTGAGGCAGGAGACTCACTTGAACCCAGGAAGCAGAGGTTGCAGTGAGCAAAGATGGCACCATTGCACTCCAGCCTGGGCAACAAGAGCGAAATTCTATCTCAAAAAAAAAAAAAAAGGACATGTTTGGACAGAGATGACTGATCTACCTTCCTTAGGCTGCACTTGAAAGCAGAGCAATGCAGCACACTGGAGAGAATAAGACAGGCCTGGGTTAGAAGCCTGGGCTTCTCCCTGGTGGGTGAGCCTCCCTGTATCTCGGTTTTTCCATCTGTGAGGGGGAGAAAATATATACTACCTCACTTGTAAGGATGAAAGCCAAAGTCATCATATTGGACTTTGAGGTCCTAGAACCCACCCACCCCATCTCCCAGAACTCACCTCCTTGGAGGCTTGTTCTTTCACTCACTCTGTTTAGCCCACATGTTCCTGCCCCAGGGTCTTGCACTTGCTCTCTCTCCTCCGGGTAAACTTCTTTCAGATGGCTCCTTGCTCACTCCCTTAGCTCCTCCAATCCTTTGCTTAAATATCACCTTCTCTTGGGGCTTTAGCTGCCAAGCCCTCTCCAGCCCCTGAAGCTGCTATATTTTTCTCTGTAACCCTTATTGCCATCTGACATGATATATATCATCTGTCCCTTCTCATTATAATTGTGGCTTCATGAGAGCAGCAATCTTTGTTTTTCTGACTTATCCCCAATACCTGAAACCATTCCTGGTACATTATTAGTGCTTAATAAATAATTGAATTAACAAATGAATGGGCAATATTATTCAAGGAATAAATATTCCTTCTATTTGTTTTTCTCCTTCATAATAAGTTCTGCTATTAATTGAGCACCTATTACAATCCAAGTCCCATGCTAAGCATTCTGCTAACAATATCTACAAGTGATATCATTCTCAATACCGAGAGCTTCAAACTACTGATCTCTCAGGATTCAGAGACATCCTCTATCTGCTTGTCATTTTATTTTTGCATCCCTGGTTCTTCCAAAACCAGTCTCCCAGATGTTGTCAAAGAACCAGTGAGTCTCTTAATTAAAACAGTCTGCTATGATGAATCTGTTATTACAGAGCTTTACCTATGTAAAACATTAATAATACAAATTTCATTTGTTTATGTCAGTGCCAAGCATTAATTTTTAATAGCAAAATGTATGAGTTATGAAAGGCATTAATGCAAACCAAATCACCAGCTGAGGATGAAAAGGAAATCTATTTTTTAGGATAAGCAGTGGTGATGAAATATTATTGCGGCTTCCAAGCAAAGGGGAAAAAAATATTTCTTCACCCTTCAGCAGCAATTAAAAAAAAAAAAAAAAGCAGATGAAGAAAGAACTTTATCATTACCTTAACATCAGTGCTAAATTGGAGCAGAGAGCTGTCCCTTTAATCCTGCTGAATCTCTGGTGGCAATTTCAAAGCAAGAAGTTTATGCAAAATTGTCCTAATTACCCACCCCAGTCACATTAATACTTCTAGGATAAAATATTAATAAAAATTTGTTACATTTGTATAGCACGATAGAGTTTACAAAGCACTTTCATCGTTTTCTCAACTAATTCATGCAATTCTACAAGGGAGGAGAATTTCTTCCCATTTTACAGATGAGCTCACTGAAGCACCAGAAGGTGCTGGGACTGCAGTTAAGCCTTTAGTGAATGAAGGAAGAAACATGAGAAGTCAAAAAGGCAAGGAAAGAGAAAGAGAGGAAGTAAGGGAGAAAGGAAGACTGGCCAGCAGCCAAGGAGGATTTAGGGAGGAGGGAGGGGGAAGAACATGGAGACAGGAAGCCCAATGTCCAGGTGATTCTCCCTCTGCCTCTGTCCTTTTCTCCAGATCCATTTTCAGTCCTTCTCTGTGTTCCTTTATAGCCCAGGAAGCTTACACCTGATGATGACATCACCAGCCTTCCTCTTCTGGCCAATGGGAGGCCCAGTGGGAGATCAGCGAGTGGGAATACAGAGGGGCATGAGCATTTCTGCTGCCCATGCTGCAGTCCTGCCCAGCACCATTTCACTGGCAATGGCCTCACCCCTCACAATCCTAGCTCCCACCCAGAGACCCAGTCTCCATGATTACCTCTCATTGAGCCCCCACAAGAACTCTCTGTCCTCTCCTTGTTCCTTCAGCCCCAGAGATGGTAAAACAACGTCCCACTAATGCTGGACTTTCATGCCTCCACCTCCCTTGTTTGCTCCCTTATCCCTGCTCACCACATTGTAAGTGGTCCTTTAGTTAAATACTCTTTAGCTGAACCATCCAGAATTCATCAAAGGGACTTCTCTTTCCTGCCTAGAACCTGACTTAGACACCAGTTCTGCAAATCCACTACGTTAGATGGAATTGAATTACCAATATAGAAGCTGATCAAAAACAGACATCAGCTATCATCTCCCTGGAGCTTCCCTGCTATTAAAGAGCATCTCCCAGCCAATTAACTCAAAACTCATATTTGAACCTCTGGCCTCTGCTTTCAGTTCCTATCACATTCTTATAGTTTACCTGGAACAATTGGAGGCAGGTGCTGACCTTATTGAGAAGATAACAACATGAGAGTTCAATAAGGACTTTGCAGACAAAGAGGATGGCAAATGTATTAATGTTTGGACACTGTATGTTAAACGCCTCAAATATTTCATAAATGTATATATGTATCTTACCGTACAACATTTATATGTTTGCGTATCTACCTGTTAAATAGGTATTGTTATCCTAATTTGTAGATGAGAAAATTGAAGCTCAAAGCCTGTGACATGCTTGTTTGCCTAAGGTCAGGCAGTTTTTGTGATTATTATCATAATTTGCCTCCCATGGAATGCTGACTCCTGAGCAACATGCTGAGTAATATATATCACCCCATTTAATCCTCAACAACCCGATGGCATATTCATACTTCGTATTTCCATTTCACAGATGAGGAGACTGGGCCTTAGTTCAAAGGGGGAATGAGTCCACTGGAGCACAGATTTGGTGGCTCTGAAGCACAGCCCCTTTCTGTGTTGCCGCAGTAATCCCTACTAGACAAGGCCACTGCATTGTCCCTCTTTTTCTCATGCATAGCTTATGCCATGAAATAGGCAGCACTAATTCACTCTCAGACACTCTCTGATGCTGCAGCATGTTGGATCAAACCATTTCCAAGGATCACATGGAACACCATGCCTTTCCCACTCACTTAAAATATCCCTTCTGTTATGCTCATGTCCTTTTGTTTGAAACAGAGTCTTGCTCTGTCACCCAGGCTGGAGTGCAGTGGCATGATCATAGCTCACTATCCCTGGGACTCTTGGGCTCAAAGATCCTCCCACCTCATCCTCCTGAGTAGCTAGGACTACAGGCACATGCCACTATACCTATTGTATTGTTTTTTCAGAAATAGGGTCTCACTATGTTGCCCAGGCTGGTCTTGAACTCTTGGCCTTAAGTGACCCTCCTGTCTTGGCCTCCCCAAGTGATGGGATTACAGGCATGAGTCACGATGCCCAGTATCATGTTTATTTTTAATCTCACTGAATCCTGAAGTAAAAAAATAAAATCCTGAAATGATCAAAATAATTATTCCTGTGAAGAATTAATCCTGTGTCCCCTGAACCTGATATATTTTTAATTTTAAAAGCAATACACTATTGTTGTTATACTATCAGGAGTGAATGAAGTGAAAAGTGAACATGTCCCCTCTTCCCATCTGCCTCCCAAACCCCTTTGTCAGAGATAAACACTCTATATTATTTATGCCTTACCCCATCAGAATTTTTAATATGTTTTATATAAATGGGATTATGCTAGATAAACTGTTCTGCAGGTTGCCTAATTTCCTACGACGGTATATCTTAGACACCCTTCTATGCCGATGCATACACTGCATTCAGTCATTCCTCAAATATTTGTTGAGCACTGCACCTTGGCAGGAGTTACATGAGGTACCACTTTCATCACCTTTATTCTGATGTGTACTGAGGGCACATCATGTGCCGGGAATATTGAGAGCCTTCTACACAGACCTTCTCTTATTATTAGAACGGCCTATGGCATAGGTACCATCAACAACTTTATTTTCAGAATAGGAAATAGAGATGTAAAGAAGTTTAGCAACGTACACAAAATCACACTGTTTAAGTCCTGGTGGGCCTGGGATTTGAACCCAGGTAGTCTGACTCCAGAGCCACAGTTCTTATGCAAACCCACAATGCCTCATGGGTCTTGTCTTCATTGAGTTCACAGTCTGGGAGGTATAGGCGGGGGGAACATACAACAAATGCATATGGCAAGTGCTGGGTAAAGGAAACTAACAGGGCTTATGATATTCTATGGTACATTATATCATACTTTAACCATTTCCCGGTTGATGGAAATTTGGATCACTTCTAGTATTTTATGATTACAAACATCAGCAAACATTCTGGTCCAACTGGCATGGGGCAACAATGTCTGTAAGATAAATTCTTAAAAGTGGAATTATAGAGGCAAACCGCATTTGCATTTGTTATTTTGATAGCATCAAACCTAAATAACAGGCAGAGAGGGAGACTCTAAAAGAAAGTGACATCTATTTGGGAATGGGTATTCCAATTGGAATACATGTGGGTGCATTCAGAGAGGTCAAAGAAAACAAGGTTTTTTAAAGGAGACCCTTTAAGGAGGAAGGCTGTGAAAGTTGTTTTGAGACAATTATCCTTGGTTACAAATATCAAAAACAAGAGTGGCATCACTCCAAGGCTGGACAGGCAGTTGCTGGGCAGATGTACTCAGAGAAGAAATTTTTTTTTATAAGGTTATGGTGTCCTTTGTGCAAGTCTGTGGATTTTGCTGAATCGTTTGTGATAGTTCTTGTTATCAGGCAAACACGTGGGAGAGAACCCTCCCTTCACAGCCTTCCCCATCTCCATTTGTCAGAGTTTGACACAAGTGACTCTATTTTGATTCTGACAACTCTCAAAATAGATATTCCAAATTGCCCAAGTGATATCAATACGAGCTTCTGCACACAGTGTATGTGACTGCCCATTTCCACACACTCAACAGGACTGCTTATTAGGAACCACCTTAATCTTCCGTGAAAACTGGAATTCTCTTTTTGTTCTTATTTTCATTTGCTTTCTTTTGTGCATACTTCTATATATTTATTAACTGTGGTCACTCCTTGAGTTTGACTCATTATCTTAGAAGAGAGGGTGATTTAACGAAAAGTACTTGAGATCAGAACTTGAGATCAGGGGTTTAATCCTGCCACCAAGATTTACCAGCTGTGGCAGAGCTGGGTGATCCCGAGTATGTAATGCTGGGGTCCTAGAACAGAAAGTGATTAGGATCTGGGACCACCGTGAGGAGGCGCTAAGAGGAGCTCCCATCTGAGCACTCTGGGACTAAGCTGCCTGAAGAGGGTCAGCTGCAGGATTTAGCCTTGCCACACATGGAGCTTCCAAAGCCTAGAGGATATGATTGGGACTGAGTCACTCAACACCGGTACCTCTGGTACTACTCAGGTTACCCAAATCCACTCTGAGCTTACAACCCATAAACCAGATCACTAATAACCAACTAAAGTGAAGAAACTTGATTTTTGTGGGCAACCAAGTAAGAAAACATTCTCTTCTCACTTTTCTCCTCCCATCCCCAATGCCAGAGAGGTCCATCCAGGGAAGAGGGTACAGGTTTGCATGAGAGAGGGGACCTCTTCTCCCAAACCCCACTCAGCCACTGACATCAACCCTAGACTTAGCGGGCTGGTAAAGGGACCTTTGAATCTAATGTGAGATTGGAGCTTTATAAATAAACAGACTTGAGTCTTAAAAACCAAAATAAGACTCTTTAAATAACCCAAAATAACTGACAGTCCCGGAATGAGCCTGAGCTATTGTTAAGAGAACCCTCCACTCAGCGAGAAAGGGGGTGCAGCAGGCACAGCTGGAGCAGTTATGAGAGGGAAAGAAATTAAGGATTTTGTGTTTACATCCCAACCAGTTAAGACTCTTCATTATTAGTAAATAATGAGAGGATTGACTCAGCTGATCTTTTCAACGTCTCAAATTCTGAGATTACATGATTTATTCATCCATTCAACAAACATTTGAGAAACACTTAGGTACATAGAGCTATACTAAACTGTGAAGGTGGCCAGGTGCATGCCTTATGCCTGTAATCCCAGTACTTTGGGAGGCAAAGGCAGGCAGATCACTTAAGCCCGGGAGTTCAAGACCAGCCTAGCCTGGCTAACAGAGTGAAACCCCGTCTCTACTAAAAATGCAAAAATTAGGTGGGTGTGGTGGTGTGTGTCTGTAATCCCAGCTACTTGGGAGGCTGAGGCACGAGAATCACTTGAACCCAGGATATGGAGGTGGCAATGAGCCGAGATTGCGCCACTACACTCCAGCCTGGGTGACAGACCGAGGCTGTGTCTCAAAAAACATAAAAAATAAAAGCAATACATTGTGAGACTCCAGAAGGGAAAAAGTATCATCTCTGTCCTCTACGAACCTCCCACTTATGGGGAAGACAGGGGTGCAAAGAAAGCACTTGCCATTCTGAGTCGTAAGTGCAGCATAGGAACATGCGCAGGACTTCCTCAGCATCATGCAGTATTCCCACGTGACAAATCTGCCCAGGTAGCCCTTGTCTCTAAAATAAAAGTTGAAATTAGAAAAAGAAGTATGTACAGGATCCAATAAAAGGAAGGGAAAAGAGGAGACAAGGAGATGTCCTGAGAAAGGGGAAGTGAGTCTTGTTTGATGAGGAGGACTTTGCTGGGAAAGAAATGAGCAGAGACTATTCCAGGCAGAGAATAGAGAGCTTGGTGCTTACAGGGACTGCAAAGAGTTCAAGTTGGCTAAAGCAGGTGCAAGCAGCTGGGGGAAGTTCAGGAGTGTGATAGTTAATATTGATCGTCAACTGATTAGATTGAAGGATGCAAAGTATTGTTCCTGGGTGTGTCTGTGAGGGTGTTGCTGAAGAATATTAACATTCAAGGTAGTAAGCTGGGAGACACAGACCCACCCTCAATCTAGATAGGCACCATCTAATCATCTGCCAGTGCAGCTAGGAGAAAAAAAAGCAGGCAGAGGAACACAGAAAGACTAGGCTTACTGAGTCTTCTTGTCCTCTATCTTTCTCCCATGCTGGATGCTTCCTGCCCTCAAACATCAGACTCCAAGTTCTTCAGCTTTTCGACTCTTGGACCTACACCAGTAGTTTTCCAGGGGCTTTCGGGCCTTTGACCACAAACTGAAGGCTGCACTGTCGGCTTCCCTACTTTTGAGGTTTTGGGACTCAGACTGGCTTCCTTGCTTCTCAGCTCTCAGGTGGCCTATTGTGGGACTTCACCTAGTGATCATGTGAGTCAATACTCCTTAATAAACTCCTCCTTAATACATTGCATCTATCCTATGAGTCCTGTCCCTCTAGAGAACCTTGACTAATACAAGGAGGAAGATTAGCCCCTAGAGAGTACGGTGGGAGACAGGACAAGGAGTTTTGGCTTTGAGCCCAAGGTAATAAGGAGTCATGGAATAACTGGGGCAGCGAAGATCATTCTCAGAATTGTGCTTTAGGCAGATGACTCCGGGTCCAGTCTGAAGAATGGTTGTCAGGGCTGGGGAAAGAATGGAGGTACAACCAATCTCTGCTTCCAACATCTTCTGGGTCTCTGAGTGACCCAAAGAGGTGAGGCGGAGAAATCACTCCTATCTACTTTTACTCCTATCTCCACAAGCTCAAGTAATAGCACAATGATTTTCTCTCCTTTGGCAGAGGTCCTATCCCAGCAGGGTGCGGTCCTGAATAGAAGAGACAGTGGAGGACAGTGAGGACAGAGGCATGTGGGTTTTATAGCTGGGACTTCTGTCCTATGGAATAGAAATTCAGAACATAACACACAGCAGTGCTGATTAGGCCCCTACACACCACACAGGCCCTAGATTGGCTGAGCAGCCATGCTGGAGTCTTCCATGAGGAATTACACCCAGCAGGACACAGGAGAGGTCAGTGCCCACCTTGGAGCTCACAGCAAAACTCTCAGAGAAAAGCATCACCCCTTTGTGAACATCTTGCAAATCAGTATCATCAATTACAACTCTAAATATCCCCAACAATCTTGCAAGGTGGAAAGCATTATCCCTGTTTTACTTGTTAATATACCAAGATTCTGAGAGCTTGGCTGGCATGCCCAAATCATTTCACAGGAACAGAGACACTTGCCCAGTTTGCAACCCAGGCTGGTTTTATCCCAAAGCCAGCTGCCTCCACTCACCACCTTGAAGACCACTCAAGGGATAGAGACAAAGCTGCCACAGGCTGTGGCTGTCACTGCACATTAGGCAAGATGGCAAAAGAAGAAGCTGCTGTTTTCCAGACTCCATCACTTGAAGCATCTCAGCACTGAGCCAAGCCTTAACATCCACTGGGCTAAACAGACATCCCAGGTACTGCACATATTCATTCGACACTTACAGAAAGGCAGGAGAAGGCACCAGTTAGGAGTGCTGCACATGAAGCCAGATGGCCTGAGTTTGAATCTTGGCTCTGTTACTTCCTAGCTGTGTTTCCTTGTGTTTACTTAACCTCCTTTGTAAAATGGAAATAAGAATGACATCATCTCAAAGGTTGCCCTGGGGCGGGTATTAAATGAGTTAATATATGTAAAGAGCTTGAAGGAGCACCTGGCCCATGCTGAGCACCCAGTAAACACTGGCTGCCATGACTAATGGTGTGCCTGCTGGGTGCATTATGCCAGGTGCCGAGAGGACACAGAAGTGAGTGGGACAATCACAGTAAGGTCTGAGGCAAGAAAGACCATGGCATGTTTTCTAGAGCCTAAAGGGCAAGGCAGCGGAGGGAGCCTGGAGCTTCATGATGCGTAGAGAAAGTCACGTGAAGTGGGTTGGGGGTGGACCTCAGAGGGGGTTTGGAATTTATTCCAAGTATAACAGAAAGGCAGTGAAGAGTTTTAACAGGCAATGATCTGACTTAAGCTATAAACTAAGTACTCTGCATGTTGAGAGGAAAATGAATTGTCGGGGGAGACACAGGTCAAAGTAGAAACGCCAGTCAAGCAACATATAGTGGAATCCACATGAGGGAAGACAGGGACCAGGAAGCAGCAGTGCTCATTTCCCAGGTCCCTGGGTACCTCGGAGGTGCTTAATTAGCAACTTCTCACTTCACCTTCTGTGAACCATTTCTGCCACCATGGCCAAGACATCTCCCACCCACCTCCCACCCACCAGGGTGCCAGGTGCTGGGTACTGGCACTCTCAAACAGATAGAACAAATAAGGCATGAAACCAGTCTTCCTCATATATGGACTGAACCTTTTTAGACAGAATCAAAGAAGATACCCATTTGTTTAGCAAACTCTGTACTCAAAAAGCTACTGGACTCAACCCAGCTATAGGAAAAGCCAGTAAGGGCAACTACTCTGTAATAAAACTTAATGGCCATCTGCCCATATTACAGATGGGCAAGTCCAAGTTCAGAGAGGCTGCAAGCTGCTAAACATGAGGATTATGCCTAAAACCTGTATTTCCTAACTCCAAGTCCACACCTGGATTATAGGCAGTAGCTTCCGGTCAATTCCAACTCACATTGTAAAGGCAGCCATCCTTTTGTGTATAGAGACACTGTATTCATCTGTTTTCACACTGCTATAAAGACCTACCTGAGACTGGGTAATTTATGAAGAAAAGAGGTTTAATCGACTCACAGTTTCATAGACTTAACAGGAAGCAAGACGGGGAAGCCTCAGGAAACTTACAATCATGGCGGAAGGCAAAGGGGAAGCAAGTATGTCTTACCATGGCAGAGCAGGGAGGAGACAGAGGGAGAAAGAGAGCAAAGGGGAAAGTGTCACACACTTTCAAACAGCCAGATCTCATGACAATTCACTCACTGTCATGAGAACAGCAAGGGGAAGTCTGCCCTCATGATTCGATTACCTCCCACCAGGCCCCTCCCTCAACACATAGGGATTACAATTTCACATGAGATTTGGGTGAGGACACACAGCCAAATCATGCTAGCCACCAATGTGGATTCTCCAGTGACAGCACGAGGGAGGAAGCAGGATTCATCCTCCAAACTGTATTTAACATTCTCTGGCTCATTTCACATGTAGCCTTAGCACAAAATCCTCCATGGGGAAAGGAATGGGTGATATTTTCTGCAACAAAGTTGTTTTATTGTTTGCTAATATGGAGATAGACAGAGAGAGAGAGAGAAATCTGGGAACTGTTGAATGTGGTCTTATCCTTCAGTCTTAATCAGTTGAACAACTCATAGAGAGTATACAAGATTCCAGGAGTCTGTATGTGCTTCCATAACATCTTCGAACCATGTCCCCAACTCTGTTCTTTGGTAGGAGGCCATGGTCCTACCAGCTCTGAGAACTCCATGTGGTCGCCTCCCTCGCTTTGCAGATACTCAATTCTTGCATCATCTGTTTCTCCTTGGTCCTTTTAAACTTCTTTCCTCAATGCCTTCTTCCAACCCCAAATAATTCCTGCTTCATCTTTGTGTCTACAAAGTGTCACATATTTTTTAACCACATCTGGTTCTTTTGCAAGATATGGTATTTGGATCATGAGGGTGGAAGAGAAAGGGTGTATTGTTTTCTAGGGCTGCCATAAGAGATTACCACAAACTAGGTGATTTAAAGCAGCAGAAATTTATTCTGTCACAACTCAGAAAGATAGAAGTCTGAAATCAAGATGTCAGCAGGGCTATGCACCCTCTAAAGGTTCTAGGGAAGCATCCTCCCTTTCCGCTCCCTAGCTTCTGGTGGCTCCTGGCAATCCTTGGTGTTTCTTGGCTTATAGCTACATCACTCCCATCTCTGCCTTGGTCTTCTCATAGCATCTTCCTTCTGTGAGAGTGTATGTGTGTGTGTGTGTGTGTCCATCCCCTCTCCTTTACTTTTAAGGACACCAGTCATTGTATTTAGTGTCCACCCTAATCAAGTATAACCTTATCTTAAGTTTATACTACATCTAATTATATCTGCAAATACTTTCTTTCTAAATAAAATCACATTCTGAAGTTCCAAGTACATACAAATTTTGAGGGACACTATTTAACACAGCACAAGGGACAAGAGCCTTTGGAGAGACATGTAAAACAAAATCAGGCTGTTTGAACATGAAAATTAAGCTCTTGCTAGAATGTCTCCAGTACCTAATGATGCTAAACTATACTTTCTCCTACCTGACCTTGAGTGACCTCATCACAGGATATTTTGTTTTAACTTCACTGGAAGGAGTACAGACGTAGAAAATATACAGAGAGAGAATGAAAACCTGTACTGCTACCTATAGGTGAAGAAACAGCCCCAGAGAGAAGAGAGTGCAGCATATCAAAGGGACCTGGAAGCCAGGTCTCCTGACCACATGTGTGTTCTCTTTCAACTTTACCACACTGCCTTGTGAAAACAGGGTGTGTCCACATGGCTGAACATCAGGCCCCTGCGGAAACAGAGCCAGTGACTCAAAGAGAATGAGACAGGCAGGGTTTGGGTTTCTCAGTGCTACTGATGCCCCAGAACTGGTGCTGGCGTTCCTAGGGGCAGAGCTGAGCGCTAGCCATGGCCAGGAGACACCACACAGGTTTTGCTCAGCTTCCAGACTATTTTTCTTCCTATCAGGGAGCCTGGAAATGAGTCATACCCCTGCCCTTGAACTGGAAAGAGGAAAGTGGTCTCCTTTGGCATGTATTAAACCTTTTCTAGCCAAGATGCACTGGTTCTGATTCTTACCTCTGTCCACTGGTAAAGGAAAGGAGTCAAGTCATTTCCAGAGCTTAAGGATGTCAAAGATGTTACCAGCTCAAGGGAGCCTGGATTTAGTCCAGGTCAGCAAAGATAATGACAGCTTCAGGGTTCCACTCAGCCCCTTCCAGATGAGAGTCTGTATGATACCAAAAACAAGATGAAAGAGAGAGAATGAAATTAGAAAGACTTGGATCTAGAAATGGCAAATTTACTCCCACCTTCTATAACCCCCAAGACAGATGCACGCAGGTGAGCTCAGATGGAGAATGAGTAGGAGAGATGCAGAAAGATTGCCTGGTGCCTACAGTATGCATTCATTCAGGATGGTCTAGCTGGCTAGCCTGAGATTTTATTCTAAACCTGCTATTACCCACCATGAAATCTCCAGCAGTGCCTTCTCCTGTCAGCTTTACTTTCCTTACCTGTGACTGGGATGCTGCCCAGGTGGCTGTGAGGATTGAATGAGATCATGTATTTTTAGAATGTATTTACACACCCACCTTGTTCCAGAAAGGATTTGACACACCTATGAGATAATCTACATAGAGCCCTTAGCATACTGCTTAGCATGTAATAGGTCCTCAATCAATGCCAGCCTTCCTTTCTAAAGAAAACCTCAGTGATTCCATCTAATTCAAGTGGAGAGAATGCAGAGGCCAGAAGGAATGAGGGAAATGTAGCTATTTTTAGAGAAAAGTGGTCTTAATAAGTAGATCACTATTAAGTTATTATCTACTTAATAGTAGATCACCTATTCTTCCAATAAAAAAAGATAATTTTGAAAACCCGATAGCAATATGAAAAGTGTCCTGATGTAAGGGAAAAGACAGTGAATAGCAGTGCATATGCATGTGCCTTCATAGAATATGTGTCAATCTAACCAAAATGGAGAAATTTTTACCTTACCTCCCCTCCCCTTACCTCCCACTCCCCAAATTTCTTTTGGTAAAAGAATGGTATTTGTTTGGGTAAGTTCTTGGGGAAGAAGAGCACTAAATGTGGAAACTAATCTAAGTGACAGAAGGCAGAGGCTTTTTCTTGTGACTCCAGAAAAGGACGGTCATGGAGGAGAAATTGAGAGGGAAGGAAAAGCTGATGGAGCAGGAAAGAAGGCAGAAGATCCCACACTATAGGATGCCTGGAACCATCTATGAGACCCCACACTTCAGTCAGGTTATTAACTTACGCACAATTGGCATTGAGGAGCCTGCTAGGGCATGGAGGAAAGTGGCTGGACTTTGTTTTCAGACCAATGCAAAGAAAAATAAAAATCATAAGGACAGACGCAGAACCATGAACCAGGGAAAAGCACAGGAGTGGTGGACCTCAGAAATGCTCAAAAATTGTGAGAAGAAATCTACACACTTTTGCAGCCTAGAGTCAGAGAATCAGGGGCCTCATCTAAGTTACATTTTTTTCTCTCTTCTTATTATTTTTTTTGGAGACAGAGTCTTGCTCTGTTATCCAGGCTGGCACGATCTCAGCTCACTGCAACCTCCACCTCCCGGGTTCAAGCAATTCTCCCACCTCAGCCTCCTGAGTAGCTGGGACTACAGGTGTGAGCTACCATACCAAGCTAATTTTTGTAGAGATGGGGTTTCACCATGTTGGTCAGGCTGCCCTCAAACTCCTGACCTCAAGCGATCTGCCCACTTCAGCCTCCCAAAGTACCTAAGCCACCGTGCCCAGCCCAGGTTACATTTTTATACATGAACAGAGATGTAAAGAAAAAGATGAAAATGGATGATACTTTAAGATGGAAATATTGTGGTTGATTTGCTAAGTACCTTTTTCTGATTACAAAGTCAAACAAGTGCATTGTGAAAAATTTGAAAAAAATACAGAAAAGTTTAAGGAAGAAAAACCACGTCAGTATTTTGGTTAGTACATATCCCTTGAGTGCTCTTCCCACATGTGTACATGCTGGCATGCTATTTTCATGCCACCCACATTTACACATATGAGATCACATCCCTCATTTTTTCTGACCTCCACTTTTTTTTACTCAATCACTCAACATGGGCATTTCACACACCACTGAATTTCTTCTTCCATATCTTTTTAAATGGCTGTATAGTATCCCATACCATGTGATATGGTTTGGTTCTGTGTCCCCACCCAAATCTCATCTTGAATTGTACTCCCATAATTCCCACGTGCTGTGGGAAGGACCCAGAGGGACATAATTTGAATCATGGGGGCGGATTCCCCCATACTGTTCTCATGGTAGTGAATAAGTTTCATGAGATCTGATGGTTTCAACAGGGGTTTCTGCTTTTGCTTCCTCCGCATTTTTCTCTTGCTGCTGCCATGTAAGAAGTGTCTTTTGCCTCCCACCATGATTCTGAACCCTCCTCAGCCATGTGGAACTGTAAGTCCAATTAAACCTCTTTTTCATCCCAGTCTCAGGTATATCTTTATCACCAGCATGAGAATGGACTAATACACCATGGGAGTACACAATTTAACCAGTCTCCTAATTTTGGAACTCATTATTCTAAATAATGCCCTAATGTATGTTCTTACACATAAACCTTTGTGCATGTACATGGCTATTTCTTCAGCATCCATTTCTAGAAATAGAACTGATGGGTCAAAGATATGCACATATTTTAAACTTTTGTCACATTTAGCCGAGCTACCTTCCATACATATTGTACATATTGTCTTCTTTCCAACTTTTATTTTAGGTTCAGGGGGTACATGTGCAGGTTCGCTATATGGGTAAATTGTGTATTACAGGGGTTTGGTATAAAAATTATTTTGTCACTCACGTAATAAACACAGTACCTGACAGGTAGTTTATCCTCACCCTTCTCCCATGCTCCACCTTCAAGGAGGCCCCGGTGTTTATTGTTTCCTTCTTTGTGTCTGTGTGTACTCAGTGTTTAGCTCCCACTTATGAAACTGGAGCCCTTCCTTCCACCATATTGCACATATTTTACACACCACCAATCGTGCATAAAAATGCCCATTTTCTCCACATGATTACTTCACATTCAGGATGGTAATTTTCTTTTACTTCTGCCAGTTTAATGGATGATGGCACATCAGTGTTGCTTTAATTTTTATTTCTTTGATCACCAGTAAGATTGATAATGTTCTCTTGTTTGTCAAGCATTAGACCTTTATATATCATCTTTTAGGAATTACATACTCATATCCTTTGCTTATTTTCTTATTGGAGCATCTTTGTTTTCCTTGTATACCTAAATTTTAATCATTTGTTTGCCATATATGCTGTAAATATTCTCTTGGATTATATTACTTAATTTTTAAAACTTTTTTGTTGTTTGTTTTTGTTTTTTGCTTTTGTTTGTTGTTTGGTTTGGTCTTTTTTTTTTTTCTTTTTTCTTTTTTCTTTTTTTTAGATAAGTTCTCCCTATGTTGCCCCGGCTGGTCTCAATCTCCTGGGCTCAAGTGATCCTTCTACTTCAGCTTCCTAAGTAGCTGAGGTTACAGGAACATACCACACTGGGCTAACATTTTTATGGGGTTTTTAAAGCATAATATTTTATTTTTATTTTATTAAATCTATCAATATTTTCCTTTATGATGTTTTAATACTTATGTTTTTCTCATTTTGCAACTGTGTACCTCTGTATTACTTGTTTTCATCTTAATACACCTTCTTTTTTAAAAATTTTTCCTTAGTTCACCTAGAATTGAGCAATTTATATAAGATGGTGATCTAAATCCATTTATCCTACAAATAGTCAATCATCCCATCACTAGTTACTGAGTGATCCATTCTTTCCCACTAACATAAAATGTTGCCCTTATTATGGCCTAGAGTCTACATAGCCAAGAAGGTCTTTTGATGATACAATTGGCTGGGTATAAAAATCTCGAATCACAACTTTTTCTCCCAATATTCTGTATAAATACCTACATTATCTTCTAATATATAGTTTTACTTTACGTATTTTCTGTACCTTGAACAATTTTATATAGAAAATGAGCTATTATTTTATGAAGTTTAGAAGAATTTGTCTACTAAACCACATAAGATTTCACCATTTTTGAAGTTAGTTCCTTGAAATTTCCACCAATCTCTCTCATATATATTGATATATTGTATTATGTCCACTTAGATTATCCTTGTTTGCTAAAATATAATTCAGCTTATGTAGATTTTCAAATTTATTAACTGGAAGTTTTACATATTTTAATTTCCACTTTATGCTTAGATTACCTTTGTTTTATCTAACAGTGAATGCTTATATTTTATCCCTTTTAATTGTTAAGCTATTCAAAGATTGTTCTGTATCCTTCTTTAAAGTGAATCTCTAATTTATTTACCAATTCTACTACTCTTTCCTAATTTATTGATTTCTGGTCTTAAATGGATTTTATTCTTCTTTCTACTTACCTCAGGCTAACTTTGTGGTTCTTTCTCTCACTTCTTAAGTTGAATGCCTGTTTGTACATTTTTTCTCTTTCTTGTCTGATAAAATTGTTAAAGGCTATAGATATTTCTTTGGGTATATCTCTAGCAACTCAACTTCCAACAGTGTTGATAAGTTGTATTCTGTTACAGTCTTCTACACACCCTACAAGATAGTTTGTTTTGATTCAGTCTTGACTAAAGAGTAATTGAAAGTCTTCCTATCTCATCCAATAGCCTTCTCAGCTCAACTTGTTTCCTTTTGGCTCTATGTTTCTTTTTCGAACAGATCATGTCTTCTTAACGTTTTCCAAGGAAACCAAATAGTTTCCTGAGTTTTTTTCTGAACTCTAAAGAGATGCACCTTCATCATAGGTCTTTTCTCGTGATCTATAATACTTTTTATAGACTTTTTATTTGCTTTTTTTCTTATTTTTAATCTTCAAGAAAGTCAGAGTCTACCCAAACTCCATAAAAATACAGAATGTAAGAATGTACTACCTCACTCTCTGTTCTCATGGGTGATGGCTAAGTCTTCAGATCTTCTTAAGGAGGATAGACTTAAGTATACAGCCAACAGCTCAGTTTCTACCAGATAACTCAGCTTGATGAAGAGGATCTCTTCTCCTACACTGATGACTACGTCTCCAACCCTCTGAGCAGATAAGATACATGGAAACACTACAATTCCCAGCATGCAATGGTATTGTTTTCATCCCGTGTTTGGTCTTCTGCCTACAGCAACTCATTTGTGGGGCTTGAACATCACAGTGTAATATGGTACCGTTAATGTGCGCGCGCGCACACACACACACACACATACACACACTTTCTGTTCTTGTGGATTCTAAGAGTTACTGTCACTGACTGAATACAGATAGCAGGCTGGGAGGGAATGGGACAAGGAGAAAAGCAAGTAGGAGTAGAGAGGGGAAGGGAAAGGAGCAATGCTCTGGTTGCCTCACAGCAGGATGGCTGCCCTGTTTTCTGATGATTATGGTTCCAGATTATCAGAGACAAGGAAAGCAGTTCAAAGTCTCTTCTCACTTTTCTTCAGGCAGTCTTAGTTTCATAAGACAAAGGTAAAACAGGTTTCTCTCAGTCCAACTCCATCTGCTTTAAAGTTCACAGAAATCTCTCTCTGACCGTGTATTCAGGTTACCAATTGTAGTTTTGGATGATTTTGTGAGTTTTTGTCTCATGCTTCACAGACAGTCAGCAGAGAATTTAAAGAGGATACATCAGGGCCTGCAAGCCAGATGCCATTTTAATGAGCATTTTTCATTCACTGTCATAATTTTGCTTGTGCAATAAATTCCAGTCTTGCTTCCACTACAATGCAGTGCCTTCATTTCTTGTTAGGCATATTGGAAACATTTCTTGACTATTCTTCCTGCCTCTAGTCCTATCCCTTCCATCCCATCCTCCAACCCAGTCACCAAGAGTGATTTTTCTAATCCAGAGTTATTAAGTCCATCCTTCCATCCCTAAATCTCCAGTTCAGCCATTCAAACACTCATGGAGCCCCTACACAGCTCCAGGCACTGTGTTAAGCCCCAAGACCTAACACAAGCCACCAAGAAGCACCCAGTCTTTGTGGAAGAGAGAGAAAGAAGAACTTACAATTCAGCAAGATGAAGGCTGTGTAAGGGGGAAGTTCAGTGTGCCGTGATATGGAGCAGGAACATTACTAACCTGGGAAAAGTTCCCAAGAAGAGAAGATGTTGGAAGGACAAGGGAGAGTCAGTTGGGAAAGAACAATGTTCTAGAATCTAGGGGACAAAAGAAAGGCATGAAGGGAGAGAATCCCTTCAAGCAGCAAAGCAGGGCTGGAAGACAGAGGCAAGAACAAGAGCAGCAAGAGATAGGCCTGATAAAACCAGAAAGGCCTGGGCCACGGATGACACTGAGTCCAAGCCGAGGAGTTGGTTATTCTTAACCTTAGCGCACTGAGAAACTACTGGAACTTTTTATCCAGAGAACAACATAACCAGGGTGACTTTTGCAGCATATGAGGAGGGATGAGGGAAGGAGAGATGCTAGGTAGGAAGACAGTCGAGGAACTGTTGTAATGGCTCAGTGAGAGAGGCGGAAAAGAAGAGTTTGAAGTCCAGAGATATTTGGAAGCAAATCTAGAGGATTTGTTGACTGAGCAACATCCACACTTCCTTTCCACATTCAAGGCTTCTTTCTAATGTCTATAGAAGAGGTGGGAAAGAGCAGGCCAGGTTGGGGAAAAAAAAAAACAACTGGATGTGGCTGTGGTCTCCACCCATCAAGGACCCAAGCTACCACTTCCATCTCTCCTTAGGCCAGAAAGATGACAAAACAAAGAGAGAACTGCACAAAGCCAGTGGGGTCCCCAAGCACACAGAAGGAGTGACTATGTCCCCATTATTGAGCTAGTTAATCACAGGAGAGCAGGAAACTGCAAATAGCCTGCCAATAACAAGCAGCAAATTACAGTAACTTGTTTAGAACCTTGCAGAGGGACGCATTTAGAATACAGACGGAAGGAAGGGCTGTTTTGTTGTTGTTGTTGTTGCTTTTAGGAAATTCTCAGTTTAAACAGATAAATTTGATAAAGCATCACTGATAAATATGACAAATCTCAACCAATATAACCCTACAAACAAAATCCCTTTGGGGCCAGAGTAATTTTTAAAACTGTAAGGGAATTCTGATACCAAAAAGTTAGAAAACCATTGCACTAAATGATAGATCACTAATCCAGCAAGGGTCAGAACTAGAAACACCTGATCTTTATCTGATACCAAAAATGGATTTGTCCTCCATTGTTGCTGCAACAAATTAGCACAATCTTAGTGGCTTAAAATGATACACATCTATCATCTCACAGTTGCCGCTGGTTACAAGTCTCAGCACAGGTCAGCTGGATTCTATACACAGGTCTCACAGGCTGAAATCAAAGTTTGACCTGGGTCTTCTATCCCCTGAGGCTTGGCCTTTCAATCAAATTGAATGGTTGTTGGCCGAATTCAGTTCCTTGCAAACATAGCACTGAGGTCTCCATTCTTTGTGTTGGTCATCAGTGGGGATTGCCTTCAGCTCCTAGCCGCCACTCTCTGGTCCTTGCATATGACCCCCAAGAAGGCGCTGTGATTGATCCTCTGTTTTGTTGCATGTGACCTGTTCAATGCAATGGCCAAGGAGGCTGGGCTGGGATGAACTTGGTCTGTGGTGTTGAGAGGGACACAAAAGACTCTTCTATCAGGCTTAAGTGGGGCCAGCAGGTCAGTCACAAAGAGCCATTGAAGTGGGAAATTCCAAGGAGAGAAGAGCCCATTAGGAAATGACTTGAAGAATGAAATGAACAGCTATAGCAAAGGGCTCCCATTTCCTCTGGGGTCATGGAGAGGACAGGGATCAGCCCAGTGCTTTCTTCTTGGGCTGCCCTTTGGCTGCGAAGATGCAGCATAAAGCAAGTTTGCCCTTCACCTTCTTCAGTTTTATCCCCTTAAGAACAGTGTTGTCAAAATCAGCTACATAATCTGTAGAGCCCAGTGTAAACTGAAAATGCAGGCCGGGCGCGGTGGCTCATGCCTATAATCCCAGCACTTTGGGAGGCCAAGGCAGGTGGATCACAAGATCAAGAGATGGGGACCAACATGGTCAACATGGTGAAACCCTGTCTCTACTAAAAATACAAAAATTAGCCGGGCATGGTGGCACACGCCCGTAGTCCCAGCTACTCGGGAGGCCGAGGCAGGAGAATTGCTTGAACCCAGGAGGCGGAGGTTACGGTGAGCCGAGATCGCGCCATTGCACTCCAGCCTGGGTAACAAGAGCGAAACTCCGTCTCAAAAAAAAGGAAAGAAAAAAGAAAATGCAGGGCTCCTTGTTCAAAAATTAAAATTTTTAAAATGACAACAGCAGAGTGTTGCACCCATGGGGCATTTCTAAGTGTGGGGGCCTGAAGGACTGCACACCTTGGCTATTGTGCTTAGACAAACAATCACTTATCAGATGACTGGAGCTCAAAATGTTGATAGAGATCATTTAGACCAAATCTAGCTTCCATACTGTTCACTTGGAGAGCTGGATCAGAGAATGAGAGACCTTGGCCAAGATCCTAGAGCAGGTCAGGGATGGAGTTTATTTCTCCAAATGAAGGACTCTTTATTCTTCTGTGCTGCCTCCAAAGCTTTCTTTCACCCATCAAACTATAGCAGACACAGGTGGAAAGCCTATGACATGCCAATCACTGAGCTTGCTGTCTATCTTCACCCACTCATAGCACAGAGGCAGTCAGGCATAGGGAGAGACCATCCTAGGCTTGGAGCAAGGATTCAATTCCTTACTCCACCGAAAACCTGAACGTCACCTGGGCAGGTTATTGTTTCTCTCTGAGCTTTAGTTTCTTCCTTCGCAATAGGAAGAATCAGCTTGTCTCAAAGGTCCTTCTTAGGTGTCACGTGTATGGAAACAATAGGGAGGAAGGCCTTCCAATGGTGAATCAAGGGGGCCTTCCACCCCCATCAAGGAGGTAGCTCTGGGCTAAGCAGTCCTCGGGTGAAATTAAACTCTGCTTTCAACTGAATGTGCCAGTTTTTCAGCCAAAAAATAATAATAATAAGTATCACAACTACAAGCTGCTCCAAGCCAAGCTGCCCTTAAACAGATAATCGGATTTGCATAATTGGGTGCTGCTAAGTTTTAAATAATTCATCAACATGGCAGGCTCTTTTTAATAGCCAAATAGAACCGCAGACTTCAGGAAAGGATCAATGGCAATCCATGTCCCAGGGATGTGAGCTGCATCCTCAGGGCAGCCAGAGCTGTGGGTAAGATTTAGAGCCTGGACTCTCTGCAGCCTGGTTCTCTACTCTAAGGTGGATTTGGACAAAGGTTTACTTTTCTTCTTCTGCAGTACTGACATGTTAGGCAATGCTTGTTCACAGAATTGGGGAAAAGGGAAACCCCTGAGTCCCTTTGCAAAAAGACGAACTACATGGAGAGATTTAGATTCCAGCAGAATTGTTTCGGCAAGACCCAAAGTCAGGGCCAGTAGGAACCTACTTGGAAAGAGATAATTTTATGCTATCTAGAGATGCAATTTCTGGCCATCCCTTCATCACTTGTGTTTCGCTTGTCAATGTTTCGCAGCCAAAAGGTCACCAGGAACATACTTGCAGTCAAACAAAGTTGGCTTCAGCATTCATAACAAAGGAAAATGCATACCATAGAAAACCATAAGGAGTCTCAATGAGAGAGTGCTAGAAATGAATGATTATGGGATTTGAACCTCTGTTAGGTGATTTATGGAGAGTGCAAGGAAGTGGGGTTTACTGCATCGGATACTGTCGGGAAGTAGGGGTAATGCTACCAACAGGGTACCTCAGTAAATCTTATGTAAAGGGATGGGAAATATAGCAAGTCTAAAACTGGAATAGGTAAAGGAGAACAGTCACTCATATTAGCTGGAAGAGGGTGTTGGCCCTTTTGTGATTTGCACAGTGACCTTGTTTCTGTCTATGTCCAGACAAGATTACGAAGGGGTCTTGTGACATCATCATCACAGACTGACCTTGTCTGATGCCGATGTCCTCCGAGGTTGTTTATGTCTGACAGGAGACTACCATAGGCTAGGTCCTAAGAACACTGATGAGGTCTGACTGTGAATGCCAGGCTGGATCCTAGATATCAGAGGCTGCTTTTCTCTGTCTCACCATCATACAAATAAAGCAGTTTTATTACTTTACTACCTATGGACGCTGACTCAGAATGTTCAATGCCAAATTTTTTGTCTTCCCCTTGGCTCCCTTTTATAAGGACCCTTTTGATTGCAATTAGGACCTACCATATAATGTCCCCATCTTAAAATCTTTAACTTGGTCATCCTCAAAATTTGTTCCTTCTCCAATGCTCTCCCACCTTGATCAATGATGTCACCATCCGCATCAGAACCCAGGTGAGATCGCTAGGCATCGTCCTAGCCTCTTTTCTCCTCCTTACCTTCTATATTTAATCCCATCACCAGTCCTGCTGATTCTACCTCAAGCTTAAACTCAAACTTCTAGAGGTTTTGTTGTCCTTGTTGGACTTTGACTGCCCAGATCAGCAGGAGGCTGTGCAGATGAGAGCAATGGAAGTGATGAGAAACATAAAGGTGATGGCATGCCCTCTGTCCCCTTCTCCACCTGTGCCTTGGATGAGTGTGGTCTCCCAAGAAAACGGGAGAGAAGCCGAGGAAGATGCCAGTGCTCAGGCTGTGTGGAAATTAGGGTCCAAGCAGTCTGGCTTTGTTATCCTCGTCATTGTGGTGGCACAGAATCAGGAGAGAGTATTCATTCCCCAACTCCACCAAATGCTGTCACGTTCCTCTGCTGTTCTTTTGGTGCAGGTTGCCGGAAGGTAAGAGCATGCCAAGAGAGTTGAAATCTCAAAAAAAGCATGGAAAACAGTAGGAAAGACCTTTGTAGTGGAAGCCAAAGCAGATAAACAAGGGTAGAATTTTTATAGGCATCTACAAGCCAGCGGAGAGACTCTATTGGAAGGATTCAAATCCACAAAATATTAAAATGATTCTGTTGATAGCTATAGACTGGTAAAATGCTTGAGACATTTGGATTTTACAAAGTCTGTGCCCACACAATGTGAGAGCCCTAGACCAGGGATTCTCAAACTTTCTATAGTGAAGGAGAGTTGTCAGTGGTGACACTGTTGTTATTAATTTCCAATTCATCACGGACCATGGATAACTGCATGTGACCAAGACACAGTTCATGCCACCCAAAACTCATCACCCACATTTAATAGCACCCAAACTTGTCTGTACCCTGTTCAACAAGGCAAGTCCTTGAATAGCATGATTGGATGTCTCAGCAATGCCAAATTGCTGTAAAAGATTTTGAGCACCTACTGCAGCACATTTTCTGAACTTATCACTCCTCCCAGGAGGTAGAGTTAGCGATGGGATAGGGCAGGGCAGACGCTTTCAGTTCACAGACCAGCACCAGATTGTGGACTATACTTTCCCTGACACCGTCTCTGACCACCAAAGGTCAAAGTGATCATTTAACAGTCACTTCGTCTCATCCTCACTTCTGAAGAGTGAAGCATTTGACTTAATTAATTCCTCAGCCCAATAAAGGCCAAGATAGGCTTATTCTCTAAGGAAAGCCAACAAGATGTGATGATGAAGGTACATCTCCTATGCAAGATGGTGTATATATTAGATTCCTGTGGCTCCTGTGACAAATAAACACAAACTCAGTGGCTTAAAACAACCCAAATTAATTTTCTTACAGTTCTGGAGGTCAGAAATCCAGAAACAGTCTCAAGGGGCTAAAATCAAGGTGCTGGTAGAGCTGATTTCTTCTGGAAGTTCCAGGAGAGAATTCATTCCTTGCCTCCTCCTTTCAGCTTCTAGAGGTTGCAGTGTTCCTTGGCTTCTGGCCACATCACTCCCACGTTCTGCTTCCATCATCCTATAACTTTCTCTAACCTTTGACCTTCTTGGCTCCCTTTTATAAGGACCCTTTTGATTGTAATTAGGGCTTACCATGTAATGTCCCAATCTTAAAATCTTCAACTTGGTCATCCTCAATATCCCTTTTGCTATATAAGGTAAAATTCGCAGGTCCAGGGATTAGGACATAGATGTCTTTGGGCTGGCCATTATTCAACCTACCACAGTGTGGAAAGCACATTTTCCTTAAAATCTTCCCACGTCAGGCCTGAGTCAGTGAAAAGAGGACTGGCTTTAGCACCTCACAGACTTGTGTTCAAACTCCAGTTCAGACATTTCTTTGATGGGGGAACTGTGACTCATCATTTCATATTTTCTGTATCTCAATTAGTCCATCTGTAAAATGGAGCCACCATCCTACCTCGCAGGTTGCTGTGAGGATAAAAATGAATGTGTATTTAAAGGGCCAAATGTCCAGTAAGTGCTCAGTGGATGTTACTCTGCTTTTCCGGGATATAGTGCTGTTTCTTTCTTGTTTGCCCACAAAGAACATTGGTGAACCAGGGCTTCCTTCTTGCTAGCATTCAGGGGATCCTTGTCATTGTGACTTGACACACATCTCCCGCTGCCTGTCTTTTATCTCTGTGAAATCTCCCCCTGCACCCCGCCTCTGCTTCCAGCCAAGGCTCATGGCAGCAAGGCATTTTTCCAGCCTTGGACCAAGCAGAGCAGAGACGATGAACAGCACACCTGAGGATGGCCACACAAAGCTCCACAGCCAGACCTGCCTCCTCCCTGTCTGCTTTGAGGCCAGACATGAAAGGCCTTTTTTAGAGAAATGCAGGGAATTGTCATTAAAGCCTTTCTTCTCTTGATAATGGTCCTGCCAGAATCAGCAGGAAAAAAAAACATGTTGATGTGCTATTTATTATAATATGTGGGCTGCAGGGTATATATAATCATGAAAATCATTCTTTGACCAAAACTGCTACTGTATTTGTGCCAGTTTAAATACTGTGTACTATCTAAAATTTTTCTATTAGTGGTCTCACAGAAAAAGTATAGAATGTTAGCATTTTAGGGAAACTCAATGCCATTTAATCCATCAGTTTTTTAAAAAGCCTATATATCCTGATTCAGTCTCTACTTACACATCTCTACTGACAGTAAGTTCACTACCACCTTCCTCCAAAGTTCTTTCTTTGGGATGTTGAGGGTGACAAATAATCACACCTTGTCCCCTCCTATTTTAAATCAATTACAAAAGAGACAGCAGAGTCAGCAGTGGATAATATACAAGCTTTCTTGCTGGAAAAGAGGGGAATGGAGTAGGAAAATTAGACATGAGATCAGAATAGGCTTTCTATGCCTCCCCAGGTCTAGAACCAGCTTACAGTGAGAGGTAGGTTTGCAGGGCAGCCTCCCACGTACCCACCCAGCCCCTTGGTGGTTGCCTCATACCCTACTTGAGCCCAGAGGGCACAGGAATGCAGCACTGTGCTGCCTTATGAACAAGTGGCACGTGGCCCCTTATCCCACCTGACATACAGGGACCAATAGATGTCAGAGTCTCACCATCCACTAACAGGATAAATCACTCCTCTTCCTAGAGTTTGGAGCCAGCAACAGGCTAGAGCCAGACAGAAGCTTTTTCATCTGAACTTGTGAGAGTTCCTGTTATGTGTTGTCAGAGTAAGTAGCACAGTATGGGAGGATGAACTTCCACCTTCCGTGATTGTCTTAAGTCTTCCTTTATCAAGCCCAAATCTGCTTCCATTTCAACCCATTCATTCTTCCCCGTCCACTCTTCCCAGAGACCGATTGCTTCCATTCCAATCTGTCTACTCTTCCAGCCTGGGTAACAGAGCAAGACTTCCTATCAAAAAAAAAAAAAAAAGAAAGAAAGAAAGAAAAGAAAAGAAAATGTGGTACGTATACACCATGTATAGCTCTCAGTTGCTGTACAAGACAAGAAGTCAAGAACAATCAGCACCACCATGGACTTGATATCTGAGCAAAGCTCATTTCAAACCCTGACCCTTGCCACTGACTCAACATGTCTTCTCAGGCAATTACTCTACTTTTCTTATTAGGGAACAATTTATAATCCTTTGGATATATACCCAGTAATGGTATTGCTGGGTCAAATGGAATTTCTTATTTTTCTGTTTCTTTGTTTTGTTCTGATTTGTTTTCTTTTCTGGTGATTTTGTGCTTTTGACACTAGCTATACATTGGGGTTCCCACTTTCTCCTCCTTGGGTTCAATTAATTTGTTAGAGTGGCTTGTGGAACTCAAACATATTTACAGGTTTATTATAAAGGATGTTACACAGGACACAGATGAAGAGATGCATAGGGTGAGGTAGGGGGAAAGGGGCACAGAGCTTCCATGCCCTTTCTGGGTGCTCCATCATTCGGAAACCTCCATGTGTTCAAATACAGATATTCTTGACCAAAGACCAGCAACAACAACAAAAATCATTTAACTTTTTAATAAATCACTGAATTTCCATTGAATTAATAACATTATTAATAACCCTACTCCCCAAAGGGCAGAGTATATGCAACCTTTGGAAAACTCAGATACTTAATTTTCAGATTATAATTTCTCTAATAGAACCCTATGCAGGGGAAATTCCTAGGAATACATAAATCTGTTAACTATATTGTGCATTTATTTAAGTACAACCGTTTAAAATAATTTTCGAATACATAATTTTCTGATAAAGAAAATGAAGGCTAAGTGCTTGATACAAAAGAAATCAGCTTTTCTCTCATAATAAAATTATTATTTAACTTATGCTAATCCAACTGCATTATTTCAACTGTAAGATCATACTTTAAAAAACGGATAAGGATAGGTCACGCACAGTGGGCTCAAGCCTGTAATCTCAACACATTAGGAGGCCAAGGTGGGTAGATCACCTGAGGTCAGGAGTTCAAGACCAGCCTGGCCAACATGGCAAAACCCCATCTCTACTAAAAATGCAAAAATTAGCCAGGTGTGGTGGTGCATGCCTGTAGTCCCAGCTGCTCGGGAGGCTGAAGTGAGAGCTGAGATCGCACCATTGCACTCCAGCCTGGGCAACAAGAGCGAAACTCCATCTCAAAAAAAAAAAAAAAAAAAAAAAAGGATAATTTAAACATTACAGGCAATTCTCCCAGCCATTCGAATCAATTTCTATTCCCCAGGAGTGAAAGATGGGACACTTGAATTTGTTGTTCCTTTGGCTGATCTTAGTTTCCTCCTTACCCTCTTCTCAGGACAAGCACCTCATCATATTGAGCATAATTCTAGAGAAAATATCTATTTTTTCCCACAACATGATCCATAAACACAACCCAATTACTTCATTTACTGTTCAATCATAGAAAACACAGTCTGTTCCAATAGTGGAGCAAAGACTGGTTGTCTTAAAGATATTGGGATGGCATGTTGCCTTTGCTATGGCATCTCATGGGATTTTTTGAAAATTACGATTTTTTTTTCCCTAGGATACACAAATTCCAGAGAAATGGACTCAGTGCTCCCTTAAAGAATTTTTAAGGGTAATGATGACCCTAAGCATTTTTTGCTTTAAGTATTAACTTTGAACCTGACATGTTATTAGCTGCAATGTCATTATAATATTTAAACCAGCCTTTCCCTTGGGTAAGCAGAACAATAAGATATCTGATGATGGTCAAGAGCAATTCCAGCAACCTGGACTCATAATTCTCAAGTGTACCTATATTCTTTTCTGCCTACAGTTCTACTGCAAAGCGCTATTCTAGATGATTTCTAGGATAATTTCTATTCCTACAATTCTGTGATTTCTTAGAAGTTTGTTATGAGGATCAGAAGAATTAAATGGGTTAAGTTAAAATGTGATATTATACTATTACTTAAAGCTTTTAACGAATATATAATTTGCTTCTTGGTACACCTGAAGGCAAGAAGATTGCCAAGCAATGGCTTTCGGCCTCATGATTCTATAGTGACAAGAGTATTATCTTGAGAATAATTCTGAAGCCAAATTTACCCTCAGTGGGAAAGATTGAAAATATAATTCCGTATTTCTGTTGTTCCCGGCACCTGCTCATTACTTAGGAGACCTATGTACAGTTCAGAATAAAACAAGACAACTCTCTTGGGGCAGATGTAATTAGAAGGCACCAGTGTCCATCTGTCATTTCCAATAAAAGCTAAAAGATCTGTTTAAGGGACAATAAACTACTTACCTGAGTCTGTGGTTTGCTGCAGGATTCAGCTTCCTAATTTGTTCAAATGTCAAATCACACAATCGACCAGTCCCATCCGTTGTCCTATCTACTGTGTTATCGTGCATTAAGACAGGAATCCCGTCAGAAGTAAACTCAATGTCCAGCTCCACGCCTGTTGCTCCATTCTTAGCTGCCTTAAAAAAAATCAACAATATAACTGTCAAATGGCCACAAACATCATTTTACACCTAACCACCCCAAAAGACCAGCAGGGCTGGCTAAGACAGCTGTCCTTATTGATTCTTTTTCCTTCTGCTTCCCCCACCAAACAGTAATCCTGACCTGTTTCTGTTTCCTGTGTATATAACCTTACCTCAACTCCTAACTGATGGATTCCTTAAAAACTTTAATTTCCCCACTCTTCACAGTTTCACAGTGGAAGACTGGGAGACTTCAGAAACTTACGTTTTCTCTGGATGCTTTAACTATATGGGTCATCAATGGCTTACGAATACTTAAACAATTCCACTGTTTACCTACACTCTTTGTTGGTATGGCAGTCTGATGATTACCCTATGTTTGCTGATTAATCAGATATTTCACTACTTTGGCATGAATGAGTCAGGTTTTTGGTGGTTTAATTCTACCCTTTACCACATAGACATCACACCTGCTTCTAGGACAGACCACATTTTATGTAAGCAGCATTGGCTGTTGGCCAATAAGTTGGTAAGCTTGATCAGGTAGATTAGAATTTATCTAAAAAGGGAATTTGAACCTTAAATTACCCAAGCCATGTTCCTCTGGAGACACACTATCTAATGTTTGCTTTCTTATCACAATAAAGACGTGAAATGCTCATTATGATCAAGATTCCTTTTTTTTATATATACAGGATCTGCCTCTGTTGCCCAGGCTAGAGTTCAGTAGTATGATCTCAGCTCACTGCAACCTCTGCTTCCTGGGCTCAAGCCATCCTCCCACCTCAGCCTCTCAAGTAGCTGGGACTACAGGCAAGTGCTCCCAAGGCCAGCTAATTTTTCTATTTTTTACAGAGATGGGGTTTCACCATGTTGCCCAGGCTGGTCTTGAACTCCTGAGATCAAGCAATCCTCCTGCCTCAACTATGGGATTACAGGTGTGAGCTACTGCACCCAGCCACGATCAGGACTTTTAATTTTAATTTTTTTTTTTTGAGACGGAGTCTTTCTCTGTCATCCAGGCTGAAATGCAGTGGTGCGATCTTGGCTCACTGCAACCTCCGCCTCCCAGGTTCAAGCAGTTCTCCTCTATCAGCCTCCCGAGTAGCTGGGACCACAGGTGCCCACCTAATTTTTGTATTTTTAGTAGAGAAGGGGCTTCACTATATTGGCCAGGCTGGTCTCAAACTCCTGACCTTGTGATCTACACCCCTCAGCCTCTCAAAGTGATGGGATTACAGGTGTGAGCCCCGGCGCCCGGCCTAATTTTTAAAATTTTAAGTCATGGTCTATTGCAAACATATAGAATAAAAAAGATTTAATATGTGAATGTTTCAACCAATTTTCCTCAATCTCTTTCTGCCCTAAAAAACAAACAAACAAAAATATTATTTATTGAGCCTTTTCTATTTGCCAGGCACCCTTCAAAGTGCTTTAAATGTATTAACTCATTTGATCCTCAAAACCCTGAAGCAGGTACTATTAGTATTCTCATTTAACAGATGAGAAAACTGAGACAAAGAAAGAGTAGGAAACTTGCCCAGGGCTGCACAAGCTAGGATACACTCTTATCTGCTTTTCATTGTAGTGTTGACTTTACTATCAACAGGACAGATACAGCTGAAAACTCTCCCTTTCATTCTCCTCCTTTCCCCTCCAGATGTAATTATCATCTTAAAGTTGGTGTATATCTTCCTTGAGAACTACAATCACACACACACACACACACACACAAAAGTTGGTGTATATCATTCCCATGTCACTCCCTTAATAGGTTTTTACTTAAGTACCCATAAACAACACAGAGCACTAGTGCTAGTGAATAGTTAAGATTTCAATAAATGTTAACCATTGTTATTTATTATGTCCCCTCCCAAAGTGCTGGGACTACAGGCGTGAGCCACTGCACCAGGCCCTTTTAAACACATCTTTAAAGGTAATACAGTCAAATTTATCAATAATGTCCTTTATGGGTGGAGATTTTTCTGCCTTATTTAAATCTTTTCCTTTTCCCATGTAATACAGATGTACAACTATTTTGGAAAAACACACCATGTTTTTCCTCTGTTCTCACATCGTAACAATCAACCCCGACTTTGTAACCAAAAATGTGGGGGTTTTTCCTCGCCAACAAGTAGTGGGCACCAGCTGGGTATCCTCAGACTCAATTCTGACACTATCTACCTGGAGATAGCATCAGATCACAGGTTGAGGGCTTCGTCCCCAAGACTGCACCCCACCCTCCTCCAGATACAAATAGCAAGCTGGGGCCTCTGGAACTTCTGGCCAATTGGCTTCAGGTTCTCTTAGGTTTTCTTTGTTGTTTATTTTTATTTTTTAAAAATTCCTCTTAGGTTTTTATGGAAGCTTCAGGCTGTCAGCATTCCTTCCCCCAGGGTATAGGGTGGGGGTCCCTCTCTGAGGAGGGTCATAAGGCTTACAATTTGAAAGACAGGGAAACATTCCAGTTCTGCCTTGGGGCAGGTGAAAAGAGAGTAGGAGAAGGTTGGAGAGATTCTGTTTCCTGAGGTCTGCTCCTAAGGCCTAGGATGCCTAACAAAAGACTGTAGCAAGGGCTATGAGAGTTATGACCCAGGAACCACTGATGAAAACCTATATATATGTGTGTATATGTGCATATATATATATACACACACACACATAATAGATTACAATATAGTGTAAACATAACTTTTATATGCGCTGGGAAACCAAAACATTTGTGACTCCCTTTATTATAATATTTGCTTTATTGAGTATTTACTCAGGTGTGGAACTGAACTTGCAATATCTCCTATATATACTAACATGTGAATTAGAACTAGGGATTCATCTTTTTATCTCAATTACTGGAATAATATAGAAGTACTGCTAAAGTTGGCCAGGCGGTGGCTCATGCCTGTAATCCCAGCACTTTGGGAGGCGGAGGCAGGCAGATCACTTGAGGCCAGGAGTTGAAGACCAGCCTTGCCAACATAGCAAAACGCCATTACTACTAAACCACCCCCAACCCCCCCCCTAAAAATTAGCCAGGCGTGGAGGAGCACACCTGTAATCTTAGCTACTCAGGAGCCTGAGGCACAAGAATTGCTTCAACCTAGGGGGCAGAAGTTGCAGTGAGCTGAGATCGTGCCACTGCACTCAAACCTGAGTGACAGAGAGACCCTGTCTCAAAAATAAAACAAAAGTATTGGTAAAGTAGAATGTATACAAACATACATACATTTCTGATACTGGTGGAATTTCTGGTAGATTATAAATAAGATATAGAGGAAAAAACTTGAGAAATGTGAATTAAGTGTATTCCAAAAACAGATACACTATTATAAATAGTGGCAAAGGAATGAAATTATACCCACAGTACATTCTCCACATGGGCCAGAGTGTAGCTTTAAAAGTATAAATCTTGGCTGTACCCGGTGGCTCACGCCTGTAATCCCAGCTACTTAGGAGGCTGAGGCAGGAGAATCGCTTGAACCAGGGAGGCTGAGGTTGCGGTGAGCCAAGATTGTGCCATTGCATTCCAGCCTGGCCAACAAGAGTGAAACTCCGTCTCAAAATAAATAAATAAAATAATAATAAAAATAAAAGTATAAATCAGGGGTCAGGCATAGTGACTTATGCCTGTAATCCCAGCACTTTGGGAGGCTAAGGTGGATCACTGGAGGTCAGGAGTTCGAGACCAGCCTGGCTAACACAGTGAAACCCTACTAAAAATATAAAAATTAGCCGGGCGTGGTGGCTGGCACCCGTAATCTCAGCTACTCAGGAGGCTGAGGCAGGAGAATCACTTGAACCTGGGATACAGAGGTTGCAGTGAGCCAAGGTTGCAACACTGCATGCCAGCCTGGATGACAGTGAGACTCCCTCTAAAAAAAACAAATTAAAATTAAAAATTGAAAAATAGGCTGGGCACAGTGGCTCACACCTGTAATCCCAGCACTTTGGGAGGCCAAGGCAGGCGGATCACCTGAGGTTGGGAGTTTGAGACCAGCCTGATCAAGAAGGAGAAACCCCATCTCTACTAAAAATACAAAATTAGCTGGGCGTGGTGGCACAGGCCTATAATTCCAGCTACCCGGGAGGCTGAGGCAGGAGAATTGCTCGAACCCAGGAGGCAGAGGTTGTGGTGAGCCAAGATCGCACCATTGCATTCCAGCCTGGGCAACAAGAGCGAAACTCCGTCCCAAATAAATAAATAAATAAATAGGACATGAGGGAGGCCAGGTGTAGTGGCTCATATCTGTAATCCTAGCACCTTGGAAGGCCAAAGCGGGCGGATCACTTTGAGGCCAGGAGTTCAGGAACAGCCTGGCCAACATAGTGAAACCCCGTCTTTACTACAAATAAAAAATTAGCTGGGTGTAGTGGTGGGCGTCTGTAATCCCAGCTACTCAGGAGGCACAAGAACACTCCAGCCTGGGTAAAAAAGTGAGACTCTGTCAAAAAAAAAAGTTGGAGTGGGGGAAAGGGAAGGAAGAATCAGATATATTTACACAGATGCAAAATTGCCTAATCCACTGAAAAAGCCCTCTCAACCTGTAAGCTGTCATTATTATGAAGCCAGGAGAATGCTAAGAGCTGAGAGTTATCAAAAGTTACAGGCGTGCCTTGTGTAAAGGAGGGGGCAAAAACATACTAGTCCAGCTACAAGGGTTGTGCAAGTGTGAATGTGTGTGTTTGGGGGAAAGGTGATAAGGGGATGACTCAAGTAATTTAGACAACAAGCAAAGATATGTCCTGTGAAGGGTGATCTATTTAGAATAACCTTAATTACTGACCAAGACCCTATTTGACCGAACCAATTTCCTGCTTCATTCACACACCAGTCTTTGTTCTGTTCCTTGAAGTCAGGCCACCCACTGCCTTTTCTGTTACCTGAATGCTCCAGTATTACTCCCATCTCACGACCTTCTGTACCTGCCTGGCTCCTTATAATTCCAGTTTCTGTTCAAATGTCGTTTCTTCGGAGATGATTTCTCTTGACTACTCCATCTAAATAAAATAGCAAAACTCTTCCCCTCGAGTTCCCCCAGTCATTCTTTATCTCATTATCTGATGTCTTCATTGCACTTTTCACTCTCTTAAAGTTATCTCATTTATGTGTTTACTTGTTTAAGGCTTGCCTCCCTGACTCCAATATACACTCTGTAAACCAGGGACCCATTTGACCTTGTTCCTGGCTGTAACCTCAGCGCCAGGCGCACAGAAACTTTATACATATCTACTATCGTCTGTAAATATAAAACCTGAAGTCGGGAGATCTCTAGACATTGGGAGGGATCAGAGGCCCGGAGTGTGACTTGTGGACGAATGAGGAAGTGGGAAGGCCGTCCGGAGAAGATCGGGGAACCCTGGGAAGTTAAAGCATAAGTCCAAGCTCTCAGGAGGACCGAGGGTCGCGAGGCGTAGGGGGGCTCACCTGCCGAATGGCCGCCAGCGTGTTCTCGGGCGCGTCGTGGCTGCCGCCGCGGTGGGCGATGGCTGAAACGCGGTCCCGGGGCTTGAGCACCTGCAGGGCCCTGCAGGAGGGCACCGGCTCAAAGCTGAAGACGCGCAGCAGGACGAAGAGGCTGCCGGTGAGGAGGCAGGCATTGACCGGGCTCCGCGTCACCAGCAGCAGCACCACCAGCAGGAAGGAGAAGGGGCCCAAGAGACCTCCCTGGTCCTCCCACAGCCACATGCCGGCGCCCGCACCGGCACGGACGGGAGTCCCGGACCGGCCGGGCTCCCCGGGCAGGAGAGCGAGAAACGAGGGGGAAGGTCCAAAGCACTGGCCGCAGCGGGTACCCTTCGAGGGGACCAGCGCCGCGCAATGGCGGCAGAGGGCACCTCCTGAGAGGTAGTCGACTGGCCAGCCAATCAGGGCCCAGGATTTGCAGCGCTAGGGGGCGGAGCCGCAACGGGGGCGGGCCCAGGCCCCAGGCTCCAGGCCCCAGGCTCACGTTCCAACCCAAGGTGCCTTACGGTTTTCTGGGGTGTGAACTTCAACCTGAATGTTTAGACTCCTAGGCAAGAAAAGGAGGGATAAGAACCGTCCTAAAGCTGTAGTACTGGAAGGAATTCTAGTGACTCCTTTATCTGCCCTTGAGGAAACTGAAGTCCAGGGAACTTGGAGAGGCAGGATGCTTAGATTATCAATTCAGTTCAATTCAGTTCAGTTCAAGTCAAGATGTGCTCCGGACCTGAGTTGAGCAGGACCTACAGGGTTCTTGCTCTTATGGGACTCACATTCTCGTGGGGGGAAATAAAAGTGTTAGCAAGTACACCTAACGTGTACCGAGCACTTACCATGTCCCAGGTACTTTGCGAGCAAACACTGTATATGCTTATCTCATTCTCACAGCAGCCTCACTCCGTGGTTATTATCTCAGGAGACTGATTTCAATCAACTTGATTTTTCTGATTCTGGGGGACTGGAAGAGCCTAGCAAAGAAGGCACAGTCGGATTATAAAACTGAAAGGGGTTTTAAGGATTCCCTCATTTTATAGATGAGGAAACTGAAGAGAGGTGAATTAAGTAATTAATGGCAGGGTGGTTACTGACTGACACAAAGGCCTCCCCAGTGACTTGTGACATTTCGGTTCCTCTTCCTCCTAATCTTATTTCTGCTAAGGGCTTTTGTACCAGGCACTGTGCAACAGTTTTCTCAACTGGGCCTCACAACCACCTTTGTGATAGGCACTTTTAAAACCCCCATTTTACATATGCAAAAATAGGCACTGGAAGGAGGATAAGAGAGATAGATGGTAAAGCCGAGTTAGGGAATGAAAGAGGGTTCCTAGTCATGTTTTGGAAAGCTGTTAACATTTTTATGTAGAGAGCTTTGCATAAAGATTCAGGGATTTTTCTGTGACCTTTTTGCTTTTAGTGTATTTTCCCACTGATTTGCAAAAGGGCGTAGATGTCCTGTTGGCATCTAGGATTCTGCCGTTTTTTGTTTTGTTTTGTTTTTTCTTTTTGAGACAATCTCACTCTATCGCCCAGGTTGGAGTGCAGTGGTGCAATTATGGCTCACTGCAGCATCGACATCCTGGGCTCTAACAATCTTCCCACCTCAGCCTTCCTAGTAGCTGGGACCACAGGCTCGCGCCACCCCACTTGAATAATTTAAAATTTTTGTAGAGATGGTGTCTCCCTTTGTTGCCTGGGCTGATCTCGAACTCCTGGGCTCAAGCGATCCTCCCTCCTCGGCTTCCAAAATGTTGGGGTTATAGGCTTAAGCCACCACGCCCGGTGGGTTCAGCAAGTTTTTAGCTACAATATTTTGGTGAATTTTATATGTTTTCTAACAGCTGCATAGAAAGAGGTTTCTTTATACAGATAAGAAAAAAAATGTCAACTTCAAGGAACACTTCAGACTCTGAGGAGTGGTCCTATTATAATAAGCAAGTAAATTTATTAATAGATTCTAGAGGCTCTAGCTTGCAATGAAGACTACGTTTCCCAGCGTGCAGCTTGCTGGCCGTAAGCATTACGTCCGCTATCTCGGGCGCGCAATGCACCTCGGGGATTGTAGTTTTCTGTTGGGCCAACCGTTTTAACTGCCCGGGAATCAACCACCGGAAGTGCCGGCCCTGAGAGGTGGAGTCCGGGTGGCAGCGGCGGCGGTTGCCAGGAGCCCGCGTTGCCGCCTGAGGTCCGTAATATGGCGGGGAGGAGGAGGAGAAGGCGGCGGCGGACCGTACTGCGCTCTGTCAGTACCATTTGAGCCATTCGCTTCCTGACAAGGCCCGTGACGAGGGGAGAGGAGCTGCGGGGGCTCTGGGGGATCAGGTGTGTGCATGAGGAGGGGGCTCGAGCCTTGGCGGGTGCGGGCTGAGAGGTGGCCTGGCGAGGCTAAATTGGCGCCCTGAGGAGCTGAGAGCGGGCTCGGTGTTGGGCTCCCGGGCCTTGAGCCCACTGAAAAGGCTCTGGCTGTAGGGAGCGGGGAGCCCAGGGGCCGGCAGCACCGGGTACGGAGATGATGCTCCGATGCCGGCCCCGCCTGGAGAGCCCTCGGTTTGGAGCCTTTCGGAGGAGCATGGGGCGCTAGCGAGAGGGCAGGGGATTGTCCCTGGTGAATAAAACTCGGACCACAGCCTGAGAACCCCATCGTGGTGATCAAATTGTTTGGGGCGTGTTTCTTCTCCTTCCCAGAAAGGAGAGAAGAAAAACGCCCCAAACAATTTGATCACCACGATGGGTGCTGGAGAGGGAGGCGTCCCCGGGGTATGCATTGGCCATTTATGAGCCCCGATTACCACAACCAATGCCCTAGGAGCGCTGCTTACTACGCCTTAGTCCCTCTGGGGCATAAGCTTGAAGATATTAAAGTAGCTGATTGCCCCTGAAGCTGCTAGATGGTTCCCACCCTTTGATTCTATTCTGGTTATGATCCAAGCTCCCTACCCCCAACTTGGGCAAATGGCAGCCATCTCGAGATTGATTTCACGGGGAGAGGTCTAGAGACAGGGAAATGAGGAAGCCGTTGTCCCCTTTCCTATATTTTTAAGTTTCATTTGAATCCTACCGGGAACCAAGCACTGTCGCTGCCCTCCAGGAATTCATAGTCTATTGCTAAAAATTATCATCATTATCTTCTTAATAAGAAAAGCAACCCTCATTATTTGATGCTTTCTGCGTGTTCTGCACTATGCTAATTGCCCTACGTGCATTAGCTCATTAAATTCTGACAAGGTCCCTTTGAGATGGATACCGTGATCATCCCTGTTTTACAGTGGAGGAAACAGGTGTGGGGTTGGTAACTGGCTTGCCAAGAACTTGCAGTTAGTATTTATCTGATTAAGAAATCTAACCCCGTTACCACTTTTACAAGAAGTTTGCGTCTTTGGGGGAACTAATGAGCAAAAAAACACTAGGTTCTGCAAAAAAGGCAGGATCTGTTCTATGTTACTTTTAGCACTCCTTTCAGTGACATGTCTGGCAGAGCACAGGTAAGGAGCAGATAGGACCATGAGTCTATGGGGTTTGCAAAGAGACTCATTTGGACAGATGTTCTCTATGGTATAAATGGAGAAGACAGGGCATGTCTGAACCTGCTGCAGCTGACAAATTATTACTGGAAGTGGACCAGTAATACGTGATGGTAAGGTATAGGGCAGTAGATTTGTGGCTGGGGTAGCCTTGTAGTTTAAGCCTCCCTTAAAATAAAACCTTGCTGACAGTGGTAATTGTAGTGTGAAAGGCATAGTGTCCTCTTGCTTAATCATGGGATATGGACTGCTCACTTCTTAAATGGTTACCTTTGCGGTTTAAGAGGTATCAGTTTTTCGGAATAGGGCCATAGTGAAATTTCCAATCTCTAAATTCCATTCTTCCTTTCTAGCTTTGGTGTACAGTCCACCTTCTTTTTTTCTTCTGGTTTACATTATTGTTTGAGCTTATTACCCTAATTCCTTTATTCAATACTTTTATTAAATGCCTGCTGTGTGCTGATACTACTTTGTGTAATGGGGATTCAGTGATCAAGTCTGAAAAGGTACGTGTACTTATAGCACTTAGATTTTGGTGCAGGAAGACAGACAAAAATCAAGGAAATAAACAGGATAATTTCAGATAGTGGTAGGTGCTATGAAAATTGGGAAACAACAGGGTAATGTGGTAGTGATCAAGGCAGAGCTAATTTAACTGGGGTCATCAGGGACGCCTTCTCTGAGTAGGGGACATCCAGGCTGAGACTAAAGGATAAGAAGGATCCAAACATGCTCTGAGGATCATCTGGTAATTTGAATAATCTCCATATTAGCACTTGTATTTGAGTGAGTAATGCATTGTCCTATGCTGTGTTGTGCTGTAATAATAATACAGTACTGTGCATTTTCAAGATGTAGGACATACATGTAGTATTTAAGGGATGTGAATAACTCAGAAACAATGAGAGATATCTCTGTGATGTTGAAAGAAAAAACTATGGCCATAAAAATATTATATTTTCTTAAATTTCCCTCACTTTTAAAATTGAATTTCATGCTTTGCTTGAGTATCCAGAGACCGTATATTACTTTATTTGTATGAGTAATCTATTTACATCCTCTGTACTGCTGAATGCATGGCATGTATTAAAAAAATAAAGTATTTGAGCATAAATGGGGTGGTTAAGATATAATGTGAGTAGAAATGTAGACTAAAAAATGGCTATGCCTTAAGGTATTTTATTGTTTTTACTTTTGCTTTTTTAAAATAAATAAAAGCTTGTAAAATAATCTCACTCACAGTGTAGAAAACCATTTCTTTGACATTAAATTCCTAGTTTGCATAAATTGAACACAGAAATAATTATAATTGATGGAATGGTAGGAAGAAGTTTTGTTATTGATTAAACTATTTGGTCAAAAGCTCAATATAATTTTTTCATAATCTGATTGTAATTTTGAATATGGTTTTTTTTCCCCCCATTTCTCATTGCACTATAATTTGTCACTGACACTTTGGTGTACTGAATTTTTAAGTACTTTGAGGCCTACAGAGGACATATCCTATTGCATCTTTGCATATCCCACATCATGAATTGAATTTCCCTGCCCTCTCTTTTTTTTGTTAAGAAGTTAATTGTTTTAAAATGAACACATAAAAGAACATTGTATTAGATTTTCTGTTTCCATAGTTCATACCCTTGCTGGTTATGATTCTGATGTCTTTTTATTTTATTTTCCCTTACTTATTTAAAGGAAACAGTGCCACACATAATGCTGTGCAAATAAGCAATCAATATGTAATGTTTGCTAAATGAATGCCTAATCCTTCCTGGTTACCTTGTATTTTCATAATCACAATTATAATTTCCCAGAAATTGTGAAATTACTGGGATTGTCTTAAGTAGTTTGGTGATGGTTCCAGTTTTCAACAATAAAGTATAATTAACATCAGAGCCAATCAATTTTTACCTCTGACTGAGTTGGCTGGTGTGCCCATGGAGTCCAAGTATAGTGTTAAGATATGCAAATTGAGGCGGGAGGATTGCTTGAGTCTGGGAGTTTGAGACTATAGTGGGCTGTGATCGCACCTGTGAACAGTCACTGGAATCCAGTTTGGGCAACATAGCGAGATCCATTTTTTTTTTTTTTAAATATGAGAGTAATAGCCTTTGAACTTCAAAATAGAAAATTTTTTAAAGTAAATTTTTCTTTATTTAAGTAGGCTTTTTTACTAGTGTTTCTACCTTTGTATGATATAGTTTTTCTTGTGCAGATAAGTCCTGTTAAAGAAAATATAACATCGTATTTTACAATCTGAAATTAGTAAAGGTATATAGAAGTTTTTTTCCTTTAAGAAGGTTTTACTGAATTCTTAGCTAAATTAATCCCATTTAAAGATTGATTTACATACAGTAATATTCAGAAATATTTAATATATAAAGTAAATCTTAATTGGACAGGTTCTTGAGGTGAATTACCAACCCCAATAATTAGCTCCTGATCAGTGAGATAATTCTGGGAAGACCAATTATAGGAATTCTGAATTATAGGGACTCTCTCATGCTCTACAAAATTTGCCAAATAATTAAGATCTGTTTTTCCCAGTACATTAAAAATAACATTTTTCTCTCTTGTAGTGTGATTGTGGGAAGATGGAGGAGTATGAGAAGTTCTGTGAAAAAAGTCTTGCCAGAATTCAAGAAGCATCAATATCCACAGAGAGCTTTCTCCCTGCTCGGTCTGAAAGTATCTCACTTATTCGCTTTCATGGAGTGGCTGTCCTTTCTCCACTGGTAAACTTTCTTTGTTTTCACAA
Organism: Cacajao melanocephalus; assembly: GCA_963573385.1. Taxonomy (NCBI): domain Eukaryota; kingdom Metazoa; phylum Chordata; class Mammalia; order Primates; family Pitheciidae; genus Cacajao; species Cacajao melanocephalus. The sequence goes on along the minus strand of CAUYLG010027758.1, from coordinate 67,135 downwards.
AAGCATTTTGTGAAAAATACAAAAGAAAGGCTTATAAACATTTGAAGAGATGCCCTTATTCATAATTAGAGAAATAAAAATAAATTAGCATTTTTTACTATTATAGATTGGCAAAGAGCTAATAGAACCTAGTGTTCCTTAGATTGTGGAGAAAATGCGCTTTTAATGCACTTTTGCTGAGAGAAATGGTTTATTTTTAGGTGAGTAGTTTGGTAGAATTTTAAAGCATACATAGCCTTTGACTCAGCAGTTCCATGGTATATCCTACAATTATACTCCTATGTGAGCCCAAAGAAATAAGCACAAGATTACATTAGCATTGTTTAAAATAGCAAAGGTTGACAAACAACCTAAATGTCCATCAGTAGTGGAGTAGTTTAACTGTGGTCCATTTTATCAAATCTCATACATGCTATTACAGTGAGTAAGGCAGATCTAAATTTTGAGGCATGGAAGGATCTCCATGGTCTAGTGTAAAACATTGCGCAGCATGCTGTCGGGGCAGTATAGAATAATGGTTAGAGCTCCAGGCTTTGGGCCAGGCACAGTTGCTCATGCCTATAGTCCCAATGCTTCGAGAAGCTGGAGGGAGGAGGATTGCTTAAGACCAGGAATTCAAGACTAGCCTGGTCAACATAGCAAGACCTCATTGCTACAAAAACAATTATTTAAAAAAATTAGCCAGGTGCAGTGACATGTGCCTGTAGTCCCAGCTACTTGAAGGCTAAAGTGGAAGGATTGCTTGAGCCTAGGACTTCCAGGCTGCAGTGAGCCAGGACTGCATCATTGCACTCCAGTTTGGGCTACAGAGCTAAAAAAAAGCCTAGGCTCTGGAACCTTCTGGCCTGGGTCCAAATCATTGCTTTGCTACTTACTTGCTATGTAAACTTGTGGTCCATTTTCTTATTTGTTAAATGGGGATAAAATAGTGCCTACCTAATAAGTCTGTTTTGGAGATTAAATGAATTTTTAGATATAAAATGGTTAGAATACTACCTGGATCATAAGAGGTACCCAATATAAGTTAATCATTTGGGTGTTTTAAAGGATAGCTATTCCTTTTCCAGGGAGTGGTGAGAGAATATAGGATAGTAGGGAAGACACTTCATCATATACCCTTTAATACTAATTTAATATTTTAAAAAGGTACATGATTTTATTTTAAATCACAAACTAATATTAGAAAAAAAATGAGCTTTAAATTTATTTTTTGGTATAACAGGAGTTAAAAGATTAATTTTATTTTAATTAATTTAATTGAATTTTTGAAGAGACCGGCACTAACTGCCAACATAGTAAAATTTTCAAACATACAGCAAAGTTGAAAGGATATACAATGACCACCCATAGATTTACCATTCGATTAAATAATTTTTAACATTTTTGTCATCTTTGCCTTATTGTTTGTGATTTTATATACACATGTGTGTGTGTACATACATACATACATACATACATACATTTTTCAAAATTGCCTAGCCATTTGAAAACCACTGAGACCTGACACTGCTTCCCTAAATATTTTGGTATACATCTCTTAAAAATAAGGACATTTTCCTATTAAAACCTAATACCATTATCACATCTTAAGAAAATTAATAACTTTTAATAACATCTAATAATTCTGTTCATATTTAAAATTTTCCATTTGTGATTAAAATGCCTTTTATAACTTTATTCCCCCAATCTGGATCCAAAGTTCACGATTAGTATTTGCTTGCTATGATTTTTTATTTTAATCTAGAACAGCTCCTCTACATCTTAAAAATAATATTTCTTATTGGCTAGGCATGGTGCCTCATGCCTGTAATCCCAGCACTTTGGGAGGCCGAGGCGGGCAGATCACAAGGTCAAAAACTTGAGACCATCCTGGCCAACATGGTGAAACCCCGTCTCTACTAAAAATACAAAACTTAACTGGGCATGGTGGCATGCACCTGTAATCCCAGCTACTTGGGAGGCTGAGGCAGGAGAATCGCTTGAACCCGGATGGCGGAAGTTGCAGTGAGCCAAGGTTGCGCCACTGCACTCCAACCTGGCAACAGAGCGAGACTGTCTCAAAAAAAAAAAAAAAAAAAGGAATTCTTTGGAGATGATGCCCTGTACTTTGTATTAAATTAAATCAGAAGTTACATAATGTTTGGTTGTCCTCTATTAGTGATGTTTAGTTTGAACACTTGCTTACAGTAGTGACTGCCAGATGGCTCTTTAAAGTACACATTTTCTCCTTTTGATTAGTAAGTAAACTGTGTAATGATTCTTTCGTACCATGCAATTAGGAAAAAGTTTTAAAACAACATATTTATCAGCTATTTGATAACATATTGCTTAATGTGGACCAAATGTCTGAGGCTTGTTGTATAGCATCTATGACTCCATCTGTTATTTATTTATAAGCAAAATATAATGTTTATGGACCTAATCCATACTTTTATGTTGTATTTGATAGATGAATATTGCAACTTTTGAAATAATTTTTTAATGATGTATTTTCTATTTGTGTAAGTCTATGATAAATCTTGACTCTTAACACAGTGACTCAATTTCCCAGGACTTAATAATTAAGATTAAAATCCATTATAAAAAGATACAATGCTTAGAAGTCTTCATTTTTTAAGGTACAGTATATCTTTATTGGAGGGTAGAGGTGAAAGAAAAGATGTGTTCTGATTTTGTAGGCAAATAATACATCACCTGTTTCTTTTATCATTAAACCTTTGGACATTTTTTTTTTGAGGCAGCAAAGAGGTAAAATGTATACTAGTTAGAAAATTAAAAGTTGTAGAATTCATTTGACCTAGTGAAGTAAGATACTGAACATGAAGAAATACTTAAGTCAATATTCAAGTGAGTAATGAAAAACTCAGCAGTGGCCAAAAGGGCTTTAATTTTATTTCTGTCATTTTAGAACATTTAATCAGTGAACAAACTTTTTTGCTTTTTAACTTTTTTTTTCAATTCGAAATAATTTACATATACCAAAATGCACAGATCTTAAGTGTTAAAGTTCTCTGAGTTTTGCTATATGGCATACACCTGTATAACACACCCACACAAGATATTTTCTTCACCATGGAAAGATCTCTAATGCCCCATCCCACTCAGAAGCCCAACCACTGTTCTGATTTCTTTCACTGTAGATTAGTTTCGCCTGTTGCACAAGTTTTTAATCTTTCTGATTCAGAACTTCCCGATTTTATGATATTTTTATTATGGGAAATAATTGCATTTTTATGGTGTTTTGCAGCTTAACATTGAGAAAAGAAAGGAAATGCAACAAGAAAAGCAGAAAGCACTTGATGTAGAAGCAAGAAAGCAGGTTAACAGGAAGAAAGCTTTACTGACTCGTGTCCAGGAGATTCTTGACAATGTTCAGGTGTGTGATTTAAAGAAATCATAAGATAAGCATTGATGATAATTTTTCAGAAATATACTTGTACTTAACTAATTACTAATGTACTTTACTGTTATGTTTGAGAAGCTTCATAATTTGTGATTTTCCATTTCAGTTACTCCAAAGAGGATGTACTTGCTTCTTAGGGATGCCCAGTACTTGAATCAGAGGATACTTACACAATGGAGCCATATACTGAATATAATTGTTTATTGTTTGCATCTTATGACGCTAGAAACATTTAATTTTCAGTGACAAGATGATAGAATTGGCTATTGTTGTTTACTCAAAACGAATCAGACTATTGACTAAATGACCTTATTCACAATCTTTGGTCAAGTAAATAACTGCTCCCAAATTTTTTTTGGTGAAAATTCTGCTCTTAGATACACAAAATGCAGTTTAGATACATTGAATGGTTTAGATGCATCCCATGTCTGAAAACCATTTAAACAACATCTACAACTTGTGCAGTTTTTATAGATTAAATTTCTATAAACAATTTGTTCTGACGTGTGGATCATTTTGTACTGAAAAGAAAAACAAATGGATTAGATTGAATGAATAATTTCTACCACACACAGCAGTGTTCTGCTGGTAACATCTTTTTGCTTTTTCATAATCTTAGGAGTTTGTGGTTTGTCTGTATAATTCACATCAGATGACACATGTGTAATGAACCTTAAGGGTTCATTTCTCTGTTGGTAGTGTAAAACGAAGAAAATGACAGAGGCGAGTTTCAATCAATTTAGAGTTCTGTTTTGCCGAGGTTGAGGATATGCCAAGGAAAAAGAGACAAAGGTTACATTAGGATCTGTGGCTTGTGCTTTTTCCAAAAGAGGTTTTGAGGACTTCAGTATTTAAAGGGGAAAGAACAGCAGGAGGGGAAAGAGGAAAGAAGGAAAAAGGAGGGTAGGTCATGAGTGGTCACATTTTTGTGAGACTTTGATTAGAACTCACTGAATCCACATGTCATGTGAAAGGTGGGGGTAGAGGAACAGTCACTTATGCATTAATCTCAAGCTCAGTAAATCTGCAGTTTACATAGGATAAAGTGAACAGAGCTACGTAGAGGAAGAAGTCAAATATACATTTGTCTCCAAAGGGAGATGATTTCTAGTCATCTTTGGTCTTTGTCAATATCTTGTCAGAGTGAGTTTCAACAGAACTCTGGGTTAGTGTAAAGATTTTGGGGCCTACAAGGAATTTCCTTGTGAGCAGTTTGCAAGAGAGCCTACCTGGGTAGATAGATGGACTTCTATTTTGCAGCTATCTGTTTAGGAACAAAAGGAAGGCAGTTTTTGTGTGACTTAGTTCCTAAGCTTTACTTTTTCCTTTGACATAGTGAGTTTGGGATCCTGAGATTTTATTTTCCTTTCACAGTAGTATGTAGTTTGTGAGTAGTAGATTTCAATTTGCAGATTATAACTACTGTCCGTATTAAATTTAAAAAATATATTGAGTGGCACTAATTTAAAAATAAGAGGTTGGTTTTTTACTTACTAGATATTTCCTGTGATTGAAACAAAAATGGCGTATCATTCTTGGTCGATTGAGGGAAGATAAAATATACTACTAATAAGATTGTTAAAAGAGCATGTATAATGTTGAACTGGAATGAATTAATTATTCAGAAAGGGAAATTTTATATAACACAATTAGATTTCTGCTTTACCTGTAAAACCTAAGATTCTATATTTTTTTCTTGCTATTTAACTTGTCTAACTAAAGGCTCATTTTAGTGACATATAAACAACATAACTTCCAAATATCACAAATGTGAAATATTTTACATAAGGAAATAATTTTTGCTTAAACCTGTGAACATGTTCATGTATTTTGTGAGTATGTATCCTTTTTGTTTTATTTTGGTCCTGAGGTTATGACTAAGTATATCTTGTTGTACTGTTTATTGAATAGTACCTGGAAACCATTACATGTCTTGGGATTTGTGAGGTAAAATAGGAGCTCCATGTGGTCTAGAAAAAAACAAGCACATACAAAACAACCTAAAAATATTTTAATATTCAGGATTTTGAGTCTATATTTACATGATAATAGAGCAATGATTTTTGCCAGTTTAATATATGCACGTATAACCTTTAGAAACCATCCTAGTTCTCTTTTTATCATTTTGCTAAGTTGGCTTATTTAGATACAAAGTATCTATTTTTACATTTATTTATTTATTTATTTTTGAGACAGAGTCTTACTCTGTCACCCAGGCTGGAGTGCAGTGGTGTGATCTCAGCTCACTGCAACCTCTGCTCCCAGGTTCAAGCCATTCTCCTGCTTCAGCCTCCCAAATAGTTGGGATTATAGGTGCCTGCCACCGTGCATGGCCAATTTTTGTATTTTTTATAGAGAGGGGGTTTTGCCATGTTGGCCAGGCTGGTCTCGAACTCCTAGCCTCAAGCAATTTGCCTGCCTTGGCCTCTCAAAGTACTGGGATTACAGGTATGAGCCACCTCACCCAGCTTTACATATATTTAAAAAAATTTTTTTTCCTCATATATACAGTTCTACCAAATTTTTACCTATTTTGGCTGTTCCGAAACTCATTAACAAGTTGCTGTTTTAACTAAGCATCAATTAATCTAATTGAATTTTGTTTTAATGAATTGAGTTTTAGGTTGAAATATTTCTTATTTCTAAATGATTTAAGCTGCCTGGCTGAGGTATTGTTTACTACAAATTTGCCTCATTTTATGGAGGGATTTTATTTAAACTTTGGAGTAAGCATGTGGGTGCAGTAGTCTTATTACTGAATAATTTTTGTTTAATCAATGTCCTGGACAAGTTTTTGATAGAGGGGAATTGTTTATATATGACATTTCATTACTTGCCGTTTATTGCATATATTTTCATCCTTGGATGATAGCTAATAAACTTACTGTTTATTGCGTATATTATTATCCTTGGATGATAGCTATTTTAATGTTAATAACATATGACTGGAAGAAAGTTAAGGAAAGTTCTTCTATCCAAGATTAAATTGCACATGGATATATGAATATGTCTGTGTGTGTGTGTGTGTGTGTATATATATGTTCATATTTATATCAAATTAATTTTCTTTTTTTTCTTTAATAACTTAGGCTGGATGACCAGTAGGTGTTTTTTTCTTTTTAATTTTTTTTTTTTTAAAGATGGGGTTTCACCATGTTGGTCAGGCTGGTCTTGAACTCCCGACCTCAGGTGATCAGCCCACCTTGGCCTCCAAAGTGCTTGGATTACAGGTGTGAGCCACCATGCCCGGCCGGTGTTTTCTTCAATAATAATTTGAGCCCCATGTGATACAGGATACCATAGAAACCTGTCATCTTAGTGTTTGTTTGTTTTGAAATGTCAGAACTCTGAATCTTCAATTTCAGTTTTATTTTAGAAAACAGTGAAATCAGAGACTTTTTGTGCAACGAGGAGATACTAACTTTTAAATTTCCTGTTTCAGGTTAGAAAAGCACCTAATGCCAGTGATTTTGATCAGTGGGAGATGGAAACAGTTTACTCTAATTCAGAAGTCAGAAACTTGAATGTTCCTGCTACATTTCCAAATAGCTTTCCAAGCCATACTGAACATTCTACTTCAGCAAAGCTTGATAACATAGCCGGGATTTTGCCATTGGATAATGAGGACCAATGTAAAACTAATGGAATAGACTTAGCTAGAGATTCAGAAGGATTTAATTCTCTGAAGCAATGTGATAGTTCCAATATTAGTCATGTAGAAAATGAAGCTTTTCCAAAGACCTCTTCAGCAACCCTACAAGAGACTCTTATTTCTGATGGTCTCTTCTCAATAAATGAACCACAGGATCCACTACTTTTGGCAGAAGTCACCCCAGATCCCTATGTAATGAGTCTTCAGAATCTGATGAAAAAGTCAAAGGAATATATAGAAAGAGAACAATCTAGACGCAGTCTGAGAGGTAGTACAAAGAGAATTGTTAATGAGAGTCATTCAGACAAAGAAAATGATGCTGTTAAAGTGGCTGACTGTGTTAAAGAGAAGGCCCAGTTGACAGGCAAACACTGTGTCTCAGTTATTCCTGACAAACCAAGCCTTAATAAATCAAATGTTCTTCTCCAAGGTGCTTCCACTCAAGCAAGCAGCATGAGTATGCCAGTTTTAGCTAGCTTTTCGAAAGTGGACATACCTGTACGAACTGGCCATTCCACTGTTCTAGAGTCTAATTCTGATTTTAAAGTTATTCCCACTTTTATTACTGAAAATAATGTTATCAAAAGTCTTACAGGTTCTTATGCCAAATTACCTAGTCCGGAGCCAAGTATGAGTCCTAAAATGCATCGAAGGCGTTCCAGGACATCATCAGCATGTCATATACTTATAAATAACCCAGTAAATGCCTGTGAATTAAGCCCTAAAGGAAAAGAACAGGCAATGGACTTAATTGTTCATGATACTGATGAAAAAACAAATGTGCCCGAAATTGTGCCAAAGTTACCAATGGATTTAGCAGGCGTTTGTTCAAGCAAGGTTTATGTGGGCAAACATACATCTGAAGTCATAGAAGATATGGTTTTAGGTAAATCGAATCAGGTATGTCAATCTTCAGGAAATCATTTAGAAAATAAAGTTACTCATGGACTTGTTACTGTGGAAGGTCAGTTAACATCCGATGAGAGAGGCGCACACAAAATGAACAGTACCTGTGCTGCGATGCCAAAGCTGCATGAACCATATGCCAGCAGTCAGTGTATAGCAAGTCAAAACTTTGGAACTGTGAGTGGACTCAAGCCAGCCAGTATATCAGAGAAAAACTGCAGTCTACAAACGGAACTGAATAAGTCTTATGATGTAAAAAATCCTTCTCCTTTACTGATGCAAAACCAGAATACAAGACAGCAGATGGACACACCTATGGTGTCCTGTGGAAATGAACCATTTTTGGATAACAGTTTTGAGAAAGTTAAACGGAGACTTGATTTAGATATTGATGGTTTGCAAAAAGAAAACTGCCCTTATGTCATAACAAGTGGAATAACTGAACAAGAAAGGCAACATTTGCTAGAAAAAAGATACGCCAAGGGACCTGTCTTCATTAACAAGAATAAAATGTTAGAAACCAGTTCCAAAGGTAAAGAATCCTTGAAGTGTTTGATACTGCAGATGATACCTTTATTTTAATACTCTTAATTGACATTTTTGGGAACAAAATGGTCTTTATTCATATGGGCACTTAATTTTATTTATCTTATTAGAAAGCATATAGTCAGCTACAGTTTATTGCCATTTGATAGGCTTTCTTAAAAGATTTTCTTGAGACAAGATCTGACTCTGTCACCCCAGGTTGGAGTGAAGTGGCATGATCTCAGCTCACTGCAACCTCTGCCTCCAGGGCTCAAGCCATCCTCCCACCTCATCCTCCCAAGTAGCTGGGACTACAGGCTCATGCCACCATGCCTGACTAATTTTTGTATTGCAGGGATGGGGTTTCTGCCATGTTGCCCAGGCTGGTCTGAAACTCATGAGCTCAAGTGAGCATCCCGTCTCGGCTTCCCAAAGCTCTGGGATTACAGACATGAGCCACTGCACCGGGCCAGGATTTTCTTTTTTGAGACAGTCTGGCACAGTTGCCCAGGCTGGAGTGCAGTGGCGCAATCTTGGCTAACTGCTACCTCCGCCTCCCTGTTCAAGTGATTCTCATGCCTCAGCCTCCTGAGTAGTTGGGATTACAGGCGTGAGCCACTGTGCCTGGATGGATTTTATTTAAATGATGAAGCTTTCATAGTCCACTTGGTATTACTGAGAATATTATTAATAACTGGAGGAAAGAGTTCTTTTTTTTTTTTTTTTTTTTTTGAGACAGAGTCTTGCTCTGTTGCCAGGCTCTTAGCTCTTATCAGGATCTTAGCTTGCTGCAACCCCTGCTTCCTGGGTTCACATGATTTTTGTGCCTCAGCCTCCTGAGTAGCTGGGATTACAGGTGTGCACCACTTTACCCAGCCCAAAACAGTTCTTGCCTGAAACATCACTTATAGTTTAATTCAGTGTATAGTATGAGGTCTTTCTTTTGGACTATGGTTTCTAATGTTTACTTCAGTTTGCTTTTTCATTTGTAGTGTGATCTTGATGTAGTTGGCCCTTCAGTAAACTCTTTAACGTCAAATTATTAGACAAAGTGTCAGAAATAAGGCTCTAAGTGGTGGTTCAAGAATGGTTCTTTAGGCTGGACACGGTGGCTCACACCTGTAATCCCAGCACTTTGGGAGCCTGAGGGGGGTGGATCACTTGAGGTCAGGAGTTCAAGACCAGCCTGACTAACATGGTGAAACCCCATCTCTACTAAAAAAATTAGCTGGGCTTGGTGGTGCATGTCTATAATCCCACTTGGGAGGCTGAGGCAGGAGAATAGTGTGAACTCAGGAGGTGGAGGCTGCAGTGAGTTGCGATTGCACCTTGCACTCCGGCCTAGGTGACAGAGCCAGACTACGTCTCAAAAAAAAAAAAGAAAAGAAAAGAATGAGTCTTTATTAATAAAAATTATTTCAGTTTTTTCTGTTGTATCCATTAACAAGAATTTATGAAAGCATGTTTTTTTCCTTCATTACTCCTTACTTTGCTGTCATGGTTCATAATTTATTACTGATATAGAAGACATAAATAAATTAAGCTCTTAGGGCTTATGGGAAATACAGTGTTGGGTCAGACTGCTTAAAACTTGTGCAGCTTTATTTTTTTTAATTAAAAAAATTTTTTTTGAGACAGGGTCTTTGGTCTGTCATCCAGGCTGGATTGCTTTCGTGCGATCTCGGCTCACTGCAGGCCTGGGTTTAAGCGATTCTCCCACCTCAACCTTCCAAGTAGCTGGGATTTACAGGCGTGCACCACCACGCCCAGCTCATTTTTGTATTTTTTGTGGAGACAGGGTTTCGCCATGTTGGCCAGGTTGGTCTTGAACTCCTAAGCTCTAGTGATCAGCCCTCCTTGGCCTCCCAAAGTGCTGGGATTACAGGTTTGAGCCATCAGTCCTGGCCCATCCTGTGCAACTTTATCAGAGCTCTAATAAAAACAACCACTGTTACCTGGGGAGCCAATTTGAATACTGTAAGTAGACAGCATAGCAAGGTAAGAGGCTGCCTCAGTGAATATCAGAAGTCCATAAGACCAATGGAGTGGAAATTTCTTTTTTAATTTTTTTGGAGATGGAGTTTCGCTCTTGTTGCCCAGGCTAGAGTGCAATGGCGCAATCTCGGCTCACTGCAACCTCCACCTCCCAGGTTCAAGCGATTCTCCTGCCTCAGCCTCCCAAGTAGCTGGGATTATAGACATGTACCACCAAGCCCAGCTAATTTTTATATTTTTAATAGAGATGGGGTCTCACCATGTTAGTCAGGCTGGTCTTGAAATCCTGACCTCAAGTGATCCACCCACCTTGGCCTCCCAAAGTGCTGGGATTATAGGCGTGAACCATCATGCCCAGTCTGGAGTGACAGTTTCTAGTAAGTGTTTTAATGCAAGATGAGGCTCCAGTCTTGGAGGCAGTCAGGTAGTTGTCAAAGTGGGCAAGGGAGACAGTGCCATGTGCTAAGAGCTGCCCTCAGCTCAGTGGGCCTATTTATATAGTTTTTGAGATAGAGTTGAATGGACTCCTGTTGACTGAGCAGTTGAGTTGAGGGGCTTTTTCCTTTCTTGCTGAAGGTTATAATTCTACTTTCCAGCGTCCCTTGCCTATGAAAAGCTACATATAAACAAATGCAGGCTGGTCATGGTGGCTTATACCTGTAATCCTAGCACTTTGGGAGGCCATGGCAGGAGGATCACTTGAGGCCAAGAGTTCAAAAGCAGCCTGGGCAATATTGCAAGACCCCATCTCTACAACATATACAATAATTAGCCTGGTGTGCTGGCATGTGCCTGTAGTCCCAGCTACTCTGGAGGCTGAGGTGGGAGGGTCACATGAGCCCTAGAGTTTGAGTCTTCAGTGAGCTGTGTTGGCACTGTTGCACTCTAACCTGGGCAACAGAGCAAGACTAGATCTTAAAAACAAAAATTTTTTAAAATGTATATTGTTGTAGTTGAATAAAATGTATTTAGGAACAAATTATGGGAAGACTATAGCAGTAGGACAATAGTACATAAGATACGTCAGGGAAAATCGTTGACTGTATATTTGGGAAGAATGATTTGTTGAATTTAGTTGAATTATAATGGATCCATTAATTTATACTTGCTATATATAAGTACTTGGTATTTCTTTTCTTTCTTTCTTTCTTTTTTTTTTTTTTTTTTTTTTTTTTTGAGATGAAGTCTCGCTCTGTCACCAGGCTGGAGTGCAGTGGCGCAATCTTGGCTCACTGCAACCTCTGCCTCCTGGGTTCAAGCGATTCTTCTGTCTCAGCCTCCCAAGTAGCTGGGACCACAGGCACGCACCACCACTCCCAAATTTTTGTATTTTTAGTAGAGACGGGGTTTCACCATGTTGGCCAGGATGGTCTCGATCTCTTGACCTCATGATTCGCCCATCTCGGCCTCCCAAAGTGGTGGGATTACAGGTGTGAGCCACAGCACCCAGCCCATACTTGGTAGTTTTACATTTCAACATGTCTTACCACATTCTATTTAGTAAGCTTGCATTGTCTTAATGTTTTCTTTTAAAATTTTTAGTTAGTAACTAAAATATCTGGAATTTTAATGTACAGTCCTTTTTGAAACCTCAAGCTGAGAAAGCTTTATACCATCAAAGAAACATTTTCTTTGAAAATCAAAACAAGGGAAAACTACAAGCTACAATACTAGAGATCCTGGAGCACAAGTGTCAAAAGAATAAATGATGGTAGGATGCAGTTGAAACCACATCTGAAAGTTAAGTAGAGTCAGGAGAATCTTGTCTGAATGTATAGTACTGGGTCTGTCATTTCAGATCAGGATGGGATCTGTTGAATGAGTGGGTAAAGGTGATGCAATACAGGTTTTACTTTATTGTGTAGCATGAAATAAAAGGAATGGAAAATGTGAATGTGGTTCAAAGTGGAGACCCAGCTATATCTTGATTGTATTATGTCAGATCCAGGAATACTTTCTTGTTGGAAGGATAACTTAAATTGATGGTATAAAATATCAGACATTAGACTTGTAGTGAATTTTCTAAATTGAGGAGACATGTTTCTTTTCAGAAAGCGAGGAGTTACTAAAAAGCAAGATGTTAGCTTTTGAAGAAATGCGGAAGAGACTAGAAGAACAGCACGCTCAACAGTTATCACTACTCATAGCTGAGCAGGAAAGGGAACAGGAAAGATTGCAAAAGGTGAGGAATATGTGGGGAGATATGGCTGGTAAGTGAAATTTGGCCAAGGAATACCTATGAATTTTAGTCATGTATAGAATACTTGTAATTTTTTCCTCCATATATTGTAAGGGAGTCATTTTGATAAGCGAATGGTAGTTTTTGTCAAAAGATGAAGTTTGCTATTTAGATCCTTATCTAAAAGTAATTATGTAATTTATCAAGAGGATATTTTATTGAATCCTTGATTCAAAACTTAGTATTTTTAAAAGGTATTTTATAAATAGGTGCTAAAGCACACATTCTGCAAGAGTTACCAGAATGACACTTGTGCTGGGTGTGGTGGTGTGAGCCTGTAGTCCCAGCTACTCAGGAGGCTGAGGTGGGAGAATCGCTTGAGCTCAGGAGTAAGCTATGATTTTGCCTTTGTGTGGCCACTGCACTCCAGCCTGGGCAACAGAGTGAGACCCTGTCTCTATTAAAAAAAAAAAAAAAAATGACACTTGTTGTAAGATTATTGTAGTTAATAATTTAACTATACATTATCACATTTTAAAATAAATTATAGGCTGGGCGAGGTAGCTCACACCTGTAATCCCAGCACTTTGGGAGGCCAAGGCAGGTGGATCACCTGAGGTCAAGAGTTTGAGACCAGCCTGGCCAACATATAGTGAAACCCCATCTCTACTAAAAAATACAAAATGGTGGCACACACCTGTAGTCGCAGCTACTTGGGAAACTGAGGCAGGAGAATCACTTAAACCTGGGAGGCGGAAGTTGCAGTGAGCTGAGATCATGTCATTGCACTCCAACCTGGGGGACAGAGTGAGACTCTGTCTCTCAAAAATAATAAGTAAGTAAAGTATAATTGAAGAAGAAGAACTTGAAATAATAATTTGCTGATAATTACATGTACTTTATGCTAAGCCTAAAATGGTATCGTTTTGGGCTATAATTAAAAGACTTAGCATGTTATAATAAACTGTTAATCTATAGGAGATAGAAGAGCAGGAGAAAATGTTAAAAGAGAAGAAGGCAATGACAGTGGAAGCCTCCGAACTGGACATTAACAATGCAGTGGAGTTAGAATGGAGAAAAATAAGTGACTCTAGTTTGCTGGAAACAATGCTGTCTCAAGTGGACTCACTCCATACTTCAAATTCAAATAGTTCTGGTAAATATTTAAAAATCCTTTTACATTTGAGAAAATGATCCTATAGTAAGATATGTATTTGGCACACCGTAAGATTATATCTCCTATTTTCAAATAATTCCGTGTCCAACCCACTACTGTTTGTCAGCTGCTTAGTAACCAGTAAAAAATGACATGATAGGAGTTCAAAGACTTGTGAGCAGATGTTTGTGAGCAAAGATTACCTTTGCTAGGAAAATATCAGGAAATTCGGCTCAGAGCCCAGTCTGTGATCGTTCATGCAGCAGGTGATATACTTCAAGTGAAAACAGTTTGCTCTCTCCTGAATGATCTTGAATTACCTCTAATTCCCTAGTCCCTTTAAAGAGCTTATCTTCATACCTCAATTATCCTGAGATGCTGTTTGTGTTGAAAAGATCCATCTGGTACATAAGCTTTAAAGTCCATAAATATTTTAAGTTGGCAGGTGGGTCAGTTTTGGAGGCAGTTGTTTTTCTTAATGAGTGTCACAAGTGTTTATCAGGATGTTCTTCATATTTTAATTATATGACATCAAGTATAATAAACTATATGCATGTTTCTCTAGGTTTCACAAATTCTGCCCTGCAATATAGCTTTGGTTCTGCAAACGAAGCACCATTCTACCTCTGGGGATCATCAGCTGGTGGCTTAACCAAACTCTCAGTAACAAGGCCTTTTGGAAGAGCCAAAACTAGATGGTCTCAAGTGGGTAAACTTAATTATATTTGTCCATATATCTACTTATCTTTTTTAAAGAGCTATATTATCTTAGACTGTATAAATGAACGCTAGTAAACATTGTGTCTGTCTTCTTTCTCCTAGGTTTTTAGTCCGGAAATACAAGCAAAATTTAGCAAAATAACTGCAGTGGCAAAAGGATTTCTTACTCGTAGACTTATGCAGACAGATAAGCTGAAGCAACTTCGACAAACTGTAAAAGTAAGATTCCTGTAAATCGTTTGTATTTCACTTCTTAGTTTCTATCAGTCTTGTGACAGCTTAGCTGACAGAGTTGTTCAGAACTTAAACATTTTTTAGTCACTGTAATATAGGCAGTTTTAGAAATCTGATTGTTACTCTTCCTCAGATAATAAACATGTAAAAATGAAGTAGTTTGTTTTTGTCTTGCTTCAAAGTGAGTGCTGTTTGACTTCTAATAATTTTACTTATATGCTTAGTACAGTTGGCTCTCTATCTCTTGCTTCCACATCAGTGAATTCAACCAACCAGGGATCAAAAAGAATTCAGAAAACACAAATGATGGTCGTGTCTGTACTGAACATGTACAGATTTTTTTCTTGTCTTTATTTCCTAAACAATATAACAACTATTTACATAGTATGTACATTTATTAGGTATTTTAACTAATATAGAGATGATTTAAAGTATATGGGAGATGTGCTTAGATTATATGCAAATACTAAACCATTTTCTATAAGAGACTTGAACATCCTTGGGTTTTGGTATCTGAGCAATTCCTGGAACCAGTCCCCCACAGATACTGAGGAAAGACTGTAATTTTGGATTGACTGAGAAAAAGAAAAAAGGAAACTCCAGGGATCACAAATCTTTCTAGAAAAATGTTCTTGAAGGAGCATTTCTTTTTTCAGGATACTATGGAATTCATAAGAAGTTTTCAGTCAGAGGCACCATTAAAGAGAGGTGTTGTTTCAGCTCAGGATGCTTCACTTCAGGAAAGAGTGTTAGCTCAGGTAAATACATGGGTCCTGAGGGCTTTTAGACATGGACGTGTCATATTTCTCCTTTTTTATTTAATCACTGAAAATAGGTTTCAATGAAAACTATTTTAACATTTTTCTATAAATAAGTGTACATGGTATATAGTATTCCTCAACTCTAACCTCATCTTGTAAATGTATACAATATCTTCTTCTCTTGTGCCTAGTTGCGAGCTGCCCTGTATGGTATTCATGACATATTCTTTGTAATGGATGCAGCTGAAAGAATGTCTATTCTACATCATGATCGAGAAGTTCGCAAAGAGAAAATGCTCAGGCAAATGGTATGTTATATGATTTCTAATGAATAGAGTTCTTCTGGGTTTAAGGTAATTGATACTAAATGTCATTTTTGGTTGACTTCAGCACCCTTCTGATAATTCTTAAGCACAAGTAATTCCTAGGATTACTAGCAACATTTAAATCTGTAGACAGATTTAAAAGAATTACATAATTTTAAGAATTGCATATTGTTTTCTGATTGGATTTTAGAGTTGAAGCTTTGAATGTTTTGTTCAGATGGCTTTATACAATCTGTCAGCTGCTCCTGATTGAATTTCCTTGAATTCAATTATAATGTGGGTTTTTGCTTTTTTTGAAATCTGAGTTAGAAAACAGGCTCCAAATTAATTTGAAGTATATTGGAGTCTGTGATTTTAATCAATTATCTTAGTGTGATTGGCAAAGGAAAAGCAAGCAAAATTTACATAATTTAAATTATTTAATTCTTAGACTGCTTCAAAAATACGAAACAAGATGATTTAACTAAATTTAACATGTTAGTAGCGAGAAGCTTTTCCAGGCAATTTGGGATCATTCCGTATTATAATATAGTGATATTATTGGTACCAGTAGAGTTTGATATTACTTTTGTATATTAAAGGATAAAATGAAAAGTCCACGAGTGGCACTTTCAGCTGCAACACAGAAGTCTCTTGATAGGAAGAAATACATGAAGTAAGTTTTTTGTATCATGTCATGTTAGTTATCAACCCAATTAATTTTAGTTATCTGTTGGTCTGTTTGCTTATTTAAATTTAGAAATGAAGAAGAGTTTTTCTGCAGTTGAGCTGATAGAAATCCCCTTTAAATAAAGAAATTCATTAAAATGAGGTGCTAAAATCTCATTTCATCTTGAGATGAATTATTTACTAAATTTGTCAGCATTCAACTTATATAATTGATAGCTGATCAATCTTAAAAACAGTTAATCTTTATATTCAGTGCCTAAATGTTTTCCTTTTCTGATATCCTAAATGTTTCTTGGGAATAAAAATGTAATGGGAAAAAATCTTAATAACTTTTTAAAAAATTCTTTTTCTTGAATGCAGTCTTTAATATGCTTAGTGTAGGTCTTTCAGTAGTACACCAGCTTCTAAATGATGATTTATTTCTGTCATCCTGTATTACATTTGTAAGCGTGTTTTCTTCCCTTCACTAAATACATTATGTCCTTATTTTTATATTGTATTAGAGCTGCTGAAATGGGAATGCCAAATAAGAAATTTCTGGTTAAACAAAATCCTTCTGAAACAAGGTGAGAAAAATCACTTAGTCTCAATGAAAGGCTTTTTGTTTTTTATAGAAAAAAAAAATTGGGCGGGCATGGTGCCTCACACCTGTAATCCCAGCACTTTGGGAGGCTGAGGCGGGCAGATCACCTGAGGTCGGGAATTCGAGACCAGCCTGACCAACATGGAAAACCCTGTCTCTGCCAAAAATGCAAAATTAGGTGGGCATGGTGGCGCATGCCTATAATCCCAGCTACTTGTGAGGCAGAGGCAGGAGGATCGCTTGAACCCAGGAGGCAGAGGTGGCGGTGAGCCAAGATCACGCTATTGCACTCCAGCCTAGGCAACGAGTGAAACTCCATCTCAAAATTAAAAAAAAAAAATTTATAAATCCCAAACTTCATTTTCATTGACTTTGTTCTATTTGACATCAGTAGAACATTTTTGCTGAATTGGGTGGGGGATGGTCCACAGGCTCAAGATTCATATGAATACCTGGCCGTATACCTGGTCCCATGTCAGACCAGATGTGCCTGGAGCTTTTGTAGGGCATGCTATCTGTGGTAGAAATTTGAGCCTGATATGTCTTGAGTTCAGTTACACAGTCCAGAGGATCTTTGATACTTATTTAAAAACCTTACAAAGCTAACTTAAGCTGAGCCTGGTGCAGTGGCTCACACCTGTAATCCTAGCACTTGGGAGGTCGTGGCGGGTGGTTCACGAGGTCAGGAGTTCAAGACAAGCCCAGCCAACATGGTGAAACCCCATCTCCACTAAAAATACAAAAAGCTGGGTGTGGTGGAATGTGCCTGTAATCTTGGCTACTCAGGCAGCTAAGGCAGGAGAATTGCCTGAACCCAGGAGGCGGAGGTTGCAGTAAGCCAAGATAGCGCCATTGTACTCCAGCCTGGGCAACAGAGCAAGACTCCGTCTCAAAAAACACAAAAAAACGAAAAAGAAAAGCTAACTTAAGCTAGGCTGAGTGGCATGCTCCTGTAGTCCCAACTACTTGGGAGGCTGAGGCAGGTGGATAGCTTAAGCCCAGGAGTTCAAACCAGTCTGGGTGACATAGAAAGACCCATCTCAAAAAAATAAAGAAAGAAAGCTAAAAAGCAAACTTTAATATTTTTGACCTATTTTTCACACCTGTAAAATGAGAGCAATATTTTCTTCTCTCAACCTGTTTGAAAGGAAAAGTTAGCTTTTGTAAAGTATATGTATAAGAAAATTATCTTAAAGTACAAGGGTTAGTCTATATGTTGGACATTTCTTTGGTGATAAAAACCTAAGGTTTGGACTATCAGCAAAATATAAGTACCATATTAATATGCTTTTGTCAATTTGCTTTGCTTTGTGATAATATATAGGCCATATTATTGCATAGATGACTTTCTCCTTACTGTCATCATCTTTCATCCGTTGAAAGAAAATGGGAAAAAATGGAATGTATCCTTTTAAATTAATTTTTTATTTAATTTGTCAACAGAGTCCTTCAGCCAAACCAAGGACAGAATGCACCTGTTCATAGGCTACTTAGTAGACAAGGGTAAGAATGCCACACACGGGTATTGGAAACTACGGAAACCAAGATTAGATTCAGAGGGAAAAATAAATCCTAGTGCTCTTTACATAAAGGATAATGGTGTTTCAAATGTGATTTTTTTTTTAATAGCATTGGGAAAGGTATTTTAAAGTTTTGTCTTCAAATTTAACACTCTTAGTGTACTGTTGTGTATTCTAATTACTATCTTATGTTGGCATGTTTTTACTTTTCATTTCATATCATTTTACTCATTAAGTATTTTAAATATCCATATAGTAAATTCATCATCACCGAAGTGATTCTCCAACAGAGTATGAGTCATGCTTATAGTCTCCTGCTGAAGCCAGAGTTTAGCTTTCCTTACTGTGCGCATGCATGAGACTCCAATTCTTTTCAAGCTTATTTGTGCTTTGGACAGTTGATGCAATGTGATTGCTTTCTTTGAATTTTGAACATTTAGACCTTAATGCCAGTGACTTATTAATTTTTTTATATTCAACTAGAACCCCTAAGACATCAGTGAAGGGGGCTGTGCAAACTAGACAGAAGCCTTCACAGAGCAGAGTGCCTAACAGAGTGCCTGTTTCAGGTGTGTAGAAAATGAATTTCTGAAGCCCATCCAATAGAAGGAAGTGCACAAGCCGCCCCATAACTCAGGCCACAGAAGTGGAATAGATTGTCTTTCCTTGCCACCATAATTTTGGCATATTCATAGTCATCCAATTAGTGTTCTTTGGTCTTAGCATTTCATGGTAGTCAGGAAGTCTTAGTAAAACTGTGATTCCGATCGTGATTTCTATAATATTTCTATGGAAAACACCATGTATTTTAATTCTGAAAAAATTGTGGGATTAACCATGCTCAATTCAGAAAACCTTTTTATTTAAGGTATAAAAGATAATGATTATCTCTGGTGCTAAGTCTATGCATTGTCTGTTCAGCTTGGGGAAGTGTATCTGCACATAAGGGGATGAAACCTTTCTCCCTCAAACTGTAAGATCACATGTGAATATGCCAGTGGGAGGAGGTCTTCATATTTTGCTCAGTCAGAAGCTTGAGCTAAATCTCTCTTTATGTTCATTATTTGAGGCTTAAGAGCTAAACTAAAAACTGTTTTAAAATTCTGTTTATGGTGGCAAGAAGACAAACTCATTCTTGAGCTAATTCAAAGCTCTTAACCAAATGCTTTAATATTTTTAAGGTATCTTTGTTAAGACATTTTGATTAAGCTCACTTAGATTAAGCTCACTTAAAAATTATGTGATCCATTTAAAAATACTTTCCGAATGTTGTGCTTTAACTATACTGTTTTCTAGACATTTACAAGAAACCTAAATTACTCACCGGGCATTGAAGATTAAACCTCTAATCAATTCTAATCTTTTCATTAATATATAATTAGGTAAATTTGAGAGCTTTTATTACTAAGTGATTCCCTTCAAATTAGGGAACAAGCTATTGATCGTAACTTTGAAATGATGGCTTACCTTTTGTATGTATGTAGTGAATGTAATTCATAGTGTCACACATATATGGTATAATTTAAAAGGTCATCTTTGGAAATCGTTGAGTGACAGTTAATGGAATTGTCATAAAGGATTACATAGCTGAAGATACTGCTTGCTCCAGAGGCAGTCAGAATCAGCTAGTTTGAAAGATAACCATTTGAAAGGACTCAGACCAAACACCAGATCTGTGGAATTTTAAGACGTTTTCTGTTTTTCCCATGTTAATATTCTATATTGCACTGAATCTTAGCAAGTTGGAAAATCATTGAGGAATTAGTATTATTTTGCCTGATATCAGTTTGCCACAGTGACTACTCTCCATGTTTTTTTCTCATGCATTTCATCTCCACTATTTGTCACTTGTGAACCTGTAAGCAAAATAGCAAGTACTGTTCTTATTCAGCAATACTCAACAGTATAAAGGATTATAGGCAGTCATTGAAGTTAATAACATACAATGAAGTTTATTATTTTGAACTATTGAGGTTTAATTGCATTGCAACATAATTATTAATACAAATGAACTCAACTCTTGAATTAACATGTACAATCAATAGGTGTCTAAACAAGCACAAAAATCTGTTGCTGTTTTCTAAAGATTTACTTATATATGAGTGCATAGTTAGACAACTGAAAGAGACTAAAGAATTGGTTGTTTTTTTGTTTTGTTTTGTTTTTTGAGACAGTCTCACTCTTGTCGCCCAAGCTGGAGTGCAGTGGTGTGATCTCGGCTTACTGCAACCTCTGCCTCCTGGGTTCAAGCAATTCTCCTGCCTCAGCCTCCTGAGTAGCTGGGATTACAGGCGCCTGCCACCACACCCAGCTAATTTTTTGTATTTTTAGTAGAGACGGGGTTTCACCATGTTGGCCACACTGGTCTCCAACTCCTGACCTCGTGATCCACCCACCTCAGCCTCCCAAAGTTCTGGGATTATAGGTGTGAGGCACCGTTCCCGGCCAGAATTGTATTCTTTTATATAAACAGAGAGTTTGGGATACTGGTTGGTTAAAATGCCAACTGTGAATCTGAACACAGGAATCCATTGTTGCTCTTGAAAAGATTATTGTTTCCTGCTTAGAGGTTTTTTGTTTTTTGTTTTTTTGAGACGGAGTTTCACTCTTATTGCCCAGGCTGGAGTGCAATGGCATGATCTCAGCTTACTGCAACCTCTGCCTCTCAGGTTCAAGTGATTCTCCTGCCTCAGCCTCCTAAGTAGCTGGGATTACAGGCATGTGCCATCACACCTGGCTAATTTTTGTATTTTCAGTAGAGAACGGGGTTTACCACATTGGCCAGGCTGGTCTTGAACTCCTGACCTTGTGATCCACCTGCTTCGGCCTCCCAACGTGCTGGGATTACAGGTGTGAGCCACTGCACCCAGCCTCCTGCTTAGAGGTTTTTTTTTTCTTTCTTCTTTTTTTTTTTTTAATTAATTTTTTTTTTTAAAGATGGAGTTTCACCATGATGGCCAGGCTGGTCTTGAACTCCTGACCTCAGGTGATCCACCCACCTCAGCCTCCCAAAGTGCTAGGATTACAGGCGTGAGCCACCACGCCCGGCCTCTCCTGCTTAGGGTTTTAATGGTCTGAATTATGTTTTAAACAAATTTGAAATTATGTTTTGATTTTCTTTGAATGGAGGCAAACCCTTTATTAACCAATTTATAGAAAACTAATTTTTGTCATGATAGAATATCGTACTCTTAGACTGAAGTGGAATTCTAAAATGTTAAAGTATGCTGCAAAGCATTTAGTTATTTACAGTTTTACAAACCTAAGTTGCTATCTCTGATGTTATCGTAAGTGATCTTTGACTTGCAGTTTTAAAACACATTTCTTCATTTGATGCTTTATGCTTGACTAGAATTTATAGTGAAATTCGGAAACCACTAATCAAAGCAGAGTAGGATGTGGTCATGCAAAGTGGTTAAGTAAAATAACACATCAGGTGGCATTGGCTTATCAGAGTTCTTACTTCTAGCTCTGTTCCTTAGGCAAGTGCTCTCCTATGCCTCAGTTTTATTACCTTTAAAATGGTCGTAACAATTTCTACCTCAGGATGATTCATATAAGGATTAAATATGATAATGTATGTTGCTTAGCTCAGCGCTTGTTCCAGAGTTAGCACTCATTAAATTGTATCATTATAGAAAATCTACCATTGAGAAATAATATTAGTTTTGCTCTATTTTTAGGAGTATATGCAGGAAAAATCCAAAGAAAGCGGCCAAATGTTGCGACAATTTAAGAAGACAACATTCATTAGGATAAAATGGGGGAGGATTATTATCCATGTTATTTTCCCTGCCCAAGACTTTATTTAACCCTGGACACTGTTTACACAAAGTGACGTCAGAAGACTGAGCACTTATCTGGATCATTTAGTCAGTTTGCTAATTCCTGCTCTACACCCCTGTTTTCCTCTTAATAATAAGTTTGGGTGAAGACAAATTAGTGTTTAGTAATTGCATCATCTCTGTGCTTATCTATACAAAACATAAGTTTGTTTTGTGTGCCCAGATGTCTACAGAGACCCTTTTTGTAAACATAAAGGACATTTGGGTTTACTTTTACAGAATATTGAAAAGGTATGACAAATTATAAATAAGTTCTAAAACATAAATTTCATTCATCTCTGCATAGTGATTTTTGAATTTGATTCAAGGGGAAATTATTGCAGAAGAATGCCTTTCCCTCATTTTATAACTTTAAAAACTTGGATTAACCGCTCAATGTCCACATTCTTTGACTTACAGTATAACCATATAGCCGATTGTGGTCCATTAAAATGACCCACAGAAGTTGCTGTGGGTCACTTTTGGTCAGAAGTATACATTCCTGTCAACAACTAGTTGTCTTACAGAAATGTTAGGCTTCACGTATGTTACCCCAGTACTGTTAGAAACATTTGTACTAGATTATAAGATCTTTCTGGCTGGGTGCCATGGCTTACGCCTGTAATCCCAGCACTTTGGGAGGCCAAGGCGGGTGGATCACCTGTGGTCAGGAGTTTGAGACCAGTCTGACCAACATGGAGAAACCTCGTGTCTCCTAAAAATACAAAATTAGCTGGGTGTGGTGGTGCATGTCTGTAATCCCAGCTACTCGGGAGGCTGAGGCAGGAGAATCGCTTGAACCTGGGAGGCAGAGGTGGTGGTGAGCCAAGATCCTGCCACTGCACTCCAGCCTGGGCAACAAGAGCGAAACTTTGTCTCAAAAAAAAAAAAAAAAAGATCTTTCTGTGACGGGTAGCAAATTTGGGGAAGACAGCACAATCTTCTTGAATGTAGCTCTTGGGAATGCATTATTACATCCATTTCTGTAAAATAAGAATAATGTGTTGCATGCAGTTATATTTTCTATTTAGTCTGTATATTTTGTTTCTTCATAGTCTGTTTTTTCTAGCATGCTTGATTTAAGAGAGAATAAAGGGCTATATAATAATAAATCCAGATTTCAGGATAAGATTATTGCCTGGTTAAAATTCTGCATTGCTTAAAGACACCCATGTTTAAGATTTTTCATCACTAACATCTGTTAAAAGTATC
The DNA here is from genome assembly GCA_963573385.1 of Cacajao melanocephalus. Lineage (NCBI taxonomy): Eukaryota > Metazoa > Chordata > Mammalia > Primates > Pitheciidae > Cacajao > Cacajao melanocephalus. The sequence continues at coordinate 43,470 of CAUYLG010027758.1, read as the reverse complement.
AATTGGCCGGGCAAGGTGGCCCACGCCTGTAATCCCAGCACTTTGGGAGGCTGAGACAGGTGGATCACCTGAGGTCAGAAGTTCGAGGCCAGCCTGACCAACATGGCGTAACTTCATCTCTACTAAAAATACAAAAATTAGTTGGGCATGGTGGTGCATGCCTGTAGCTCCAGCTACTTGGGAGGCTGAGACAGGAGAAGCTCATGAGCCTGGGAGGCAGAGGTTGCAGTGAGCCAAGATTGTGCCACTACATTCCAGCCTGGGCCACAGAGTGAGACTCTGTCTCAAAAACAAAAGAAGTATCAACCAACAAATGTTACCAAGAAGACATGACTTCATGAGAGAGAATGTCACTATTAATTTGTCATACCAGTTCCAAAAAGGGCTTTGTGCTTTTCACATAAAATTTGGACAGTATATATTTAATCTAATGTAAATTTTAAAGACATACTGGTATTTTGAAAATGCAGCCTATATATATTCTTAATATCATTTTAAGAATATGAGATGAAGATTGTTTTCTCCAATATTCTGTGCCATTTTAAATTTAACTTTGATATCCAGCTATAGACCGAAATAATAATCCACCCTGGGTGTAAACTTGATTTTCTTTATTGAAATGTATCATGTATTGAATGAGTGAGCCAGAAAATTAGAAGATGGTCAAAAAAAGTCCAAGTTACCAATTTTTTTAAATGTATAGGCAAAGTATGTAAAATTATCTTAATATGATAAACTGTGCTTTATCATTCTGAAAACTCAGGATACGGCTTATTCATAGCATTGTGGGTCTCTCCAGCAAGAAAGATGCTAAAAGTTTTGTGTATATTTTTTTGTGTGTAATGCAAATTAGTTAAAACAAATAGTATGTTTTGGAGAAAGTTAAAACTAGCTGTAGATTAAGGATGAGAAACTTGAGTGTGTTTTTAATTTAAAGATAAAAGCGTGTGTTTTATACATTTTTTGGTGTTCATAGCTTTTTCTCATACAAGTGCCAGACAGTGTTTTGTGCTTTTGATGGATTTTTATTTATATACATTTTTTTGCTTATTTTTACTTCGAGTTGGAATGTTCATTAATGTAAATTGTATTTATTTTTATACTTTTATTTTCACTAGTTTTGCTTCTAGGCAAAAAGCAAAATAAACTTTTCATCTTAAAGAAAATCTAGTTAGTTTGATTGTTTTTATTTACCAGGGAAAAGACTATTAATAAATAGATAGGCCAGGCATGGTGACTCATGCCTGTAATTCCAGCACTTTAGGAGGCCAAGGCGGGCAGATCGTGAGGTCAGGAGATCAGCCGGGCCAACATGGCAAAACCTCATCTCTACTAAATACAAAATTAGCTGGGTGTAGTGGTGCATGTGTGTTAATTCCAGCTACTTGGGAGGCTGAGGCAGGAGAATCGCATGAGCCTGGCAGGCAGAGGCTACAGTGAGCCGAGATCGTGCCACTGCACTCCAGCCTGGGTGACACAGTGAGACTCTTATCTCAGAAGAAAAACAAAAGAAAAAAGAAATAGGTATTAGCTGGGCATGGTGGTGCACATCTGTAGTCCCAGGTACTCTGGAGGCTGAGGCAGGAGGATCACTTGAGCCCAGGAGTTCCAGGCCACAGTGAGCTATGATCGCACCATTGCACTCCAGCCAGGGTGACAGAAGGAGACTTTGTCTCAAAAAAACAAAAAAAGAAAAAGAAAAACAGATATTGAAAAGCATTTGTCCAAAACAAATATTGTATATAATCATCTTTACAATTACAAGTTCCATGAAAGATATATCTCATTATTTGATATGTCACCTGGGCCGGGCACAGCAGCTCATGCCTGAAATCCCAACACTTTGGGAGGCTGAGGCGGGCGGATCACCTGAGGTCAGGAGTTTGAGACCAGCCTGACCAACATGGTGAAACCCCATCTCTACTAAAAATACAAAAGTTAGTCAGGTGTGGTAGCAGGCACCTGTAATCCCAGCTACTCAGGAGGCAGACAAGAGAATTGCTTGAACCCAGGAGGCGGAGGTTGCAGTGAGCTGTGATCGCGCCACTGCATTCCAGCCTGAGTGGCAAGAGTGGAACTTGGAGATATATATATATATATATACACATACATACATATATATATCACATATATATATCACATATATATATGAGATATATATATGTATGATATATGAGAGATATATATGTATATGATATATATATATGTATGATATATATAGATACATACATATGTTTGCTCTTGTTGCCCAGGCTGCAGTGCAATGGCATGATCTCGGCTCACTACAATCTCCACCTCCTGGCTTCAAGCAATTCTCCTGCCTCAGCCTCAGGAGGCATATACCTATACCAGTGCTTAGTTCAGCATTTTGAGTTTTCATGAGCTGGACTTTTCAGAAGGTAAAAATCTCAAGCTGGAAATGTCTTAAGAGAGAAGCCTGCTAAGGGAAGGAGAAGGAGAAAAGAAAATGCAAAGGTTGGAGCTCATATCAAATCTGTTAATTTGCACAGCTTTAAGAATTTTTCTTTTGTTACTGCCTAATCATGTAATGTGAGTGTAGGAAAAGGCTAGTTACTTTGCCCTCTTACTGAGGAGACGTTGCATGTGATAACCTGCAAGGCTGTGTGGGAAGAGCCCCTTGCTTTCCCCTGGCCACCCTTTAACCCTTGTTCACTCCCTGTGTTGGGAATAGTGGGTAGGACTGGAAATACCTTCTTACTTGTACTGAGCTGAACACTGGAGGGCCCGTTCTGGAGATGATCCTTTTCCCTGTCATAGGTCACCATCCCATGAACAACCACAGACCACCACCTGCAAATGAAAACTAAGAGTTATAAAAACATTGAATGCTGTCTCTTTAAGAGACCATAAATGATACCTAACTAGGTTATAAAAATAATTTTTGGGGCTGGGTGCAGTGGCTCACACCTGTAATCCCAACACTTTGGGAGGCCAAGGCAGGTAGATCACCTGAGGTCGGGAGTTTGAAACCAGCCTGACCAACATGGAAAAACCCCGTCTATACTAAAAATACAAAAAATTAGCTGGGCATGGTGGCACATGCCTGTAATCCCAGCTACTCAGGTGGATGAGGCAGGAGAATTGTTTGAACCCGGGAGGCAGAGGTTGCAGTGAGCTGAGATCATGCCATTTCACTCCAGCCTGGGCAACAAGAGCAAAACTCCATCTTAAAAACAAAAATTTTGTCCTGGTGAGGTGGCTCAAGCCTGTAATTTCAGCACTTTGGGAGGCCAAGGAGGGAGGATCATGAGATCAGGGGTTCGAGACCAACCTGATCAACATGGTGAAACCCTGTCTCTACTAAAAATACAAAAATTAGCCAGATGTGGTGGCACGCATCTGTAATCCCAGCTACTCTGGAGGCTGAGGCAGGAGAATTCCTTGAACCCGGGAGGTAAAGGTTGCAGTGAGCTGAGATCATGCCACTACACTCCAGCTTGGGTGATAGAACGAGACTCTGTCTCAAAAATAAAAATAATTCTCATTATTTATTTTTTTAAAACTGAGTCTCACTCTTGTCACCCAGGCTGGAGTGCAGTGGCACGATCTCGGCTCACTGCAACCTCAACCCCCCCACCACACCTAATTTTTGTATTTTTAAGTAGAGACAGGGTTTCACCATGTTGGCCAGACTGGCCTTGAACTCCTGACCTCAGGTGATCTGCCCACCTCGGCCTCCCAAAGTTCTGGGATTACACGCATGAGCTACCACGCCCAGCCTAGAAATAATTTTTAAAAACAAAGGAGACCTTTAGTCATTGAACGCAGAAAAACTGGGATATGGTATGGTTGGAATCACATCATTAGGTTCTAACAGCTATGGGCAAACATTGTGCCTGACCAAAGTTAGATCTGACAGGAAAATATTACCTTTCACTTTATTTGTTCTTTTCTTTGGTCAGTATTTCTCCATAGCCCTCACTTCTTCAATTTCTCAAGGATATGGACAAAGTTGCCACCTAAACCATGACTTCTCAGCCTCTGGTGGCAACAAATCCCTTAGTTATTCACACTTTCCATAAAGTTAACTTGTTTCAAGATTACTTCCTATGATCTGCTTCCGAGACATTACATTGGTTTGGTTGAGTCTGTGTAAGAGCATACCATACTGCTCTGTTCTATGGCCTCCTGAATTACATGGTACCCTCCCACCTGCAACTGCTGCCATCCCTTACGTGTCCGAAGGGACCAGCAGCAGCAGGATCGCCTGGGAACTTGTTAGAAATGCAGAAGCCCAGGCCCCACCCTAGCTGCGACTCAGAATCTGCATTTTAACCAGGTTCTCAGCTGAGTGGTGTCCACATTCACGCAAGAGACGCACTGCTTTGTGATAGGTTGCACAGTATGTTGCCTTGTAGAGAAACCCTCTGGAAACACAAAAGATCACAGGAGTACCATATGATTCTTTTCTCTGCCCCATGAAAGTATGGCTTCTGTGGAGAGCTGACCATTTGCCAGGCATTTTATAATCCTCTCCCTTCGCTTTAAAGTCAATGTTATCCTAATTTCACAGATGAAAAAGCTAGGACTCTATGCAAAACTACAACCAGAGTTGAAAGTGTATTCTATCGCCTTTTCTAGAGGAGCTCTTTTGAGAATCTGTTTTCCCGACATCTGTTAAAAAAAAAAAAATTTAAAGTAAAATTTAAAAATAATAAAAAGTAGGGTCAGATGCTGCCTTGTGATTAAATTACTCCCATTACGGTATTCGGAGTTAGAGTTCAAATCCCAGTTCAGTCACTTGCTACTGGCCTGGTACAATTCATTACACTTTTTTTGAGCTTCAGCTTCTCTAAAATCAGCGGCAATGGTATTTCAGAGGTTTGTAGTGAAGAAAAAATGAACGGTGCATGCAAAGTGCCTGACACACAGAGTTAAGCATTTAGTAAACGGTAGCTGTTTTGAAAATATCCTGATTCACCCACTTTTTAAATAAACAGAGAAAACACTAAAGCCCGTATGTTCTGTGGTCGAAATGGATATCCATCTTCCTAGAAACACTGCTTAGCCAAGTGGGACGAAAAGCGAACCCCAATTTCCCCACGTGCATTAGCTGCTGTCAATCATATTGGATCTAGGGCAGCCCGTGGTTGCTAGTCGCGCGAAGGGCATTCTGGAAGTGCCTAAAGCGCCCGCAAAGCAGTGGGTAAAGCGGCGGCCTCGAGGGGGCGTGGCTGACTCACGCCAAACAGCGCATTAGCCGCAAAACCAGGTACTGGCTGAACCCCAGTTTGCGTCTTTGCTCCGCCGGCTTCTGGAGTCCTTTCTACCTCTAGAGGGCGCAGGTGAGTTAAGCAGCAGTCATGCCCTTCACCATCATGGCGCCCGTAGGCAGGACCACCCGGCACTGTAGTCAGCTGCCCTTTACAATCATGGCTCATAGAAACTCTGAGACATGCTGCTAGAGGCCGACGATGCTCCTCAGAAGCATGGCGCCGGCGGAAGTCATTACCTGGGTCGTCCGGCGCAGGCAGCTGCCCCTCACAAGCATGGCGTCGGCTGGAAACGAAGCCTGTGCTGTGCAGAGCGTCGCCTGCTCCTCACAAGCATGGCGCCTACAGAAGGTCCGTTCAGATTCTACCGGGCAGGCAGGTGCCCTTCACAAAGATGGCGGCCAGGGGGCGGGGCGGGGCGGGGTCTGGACGGCGGAAGCCGGGCCGACGGCACCAGAACAGGCGGTCATGTGACTGGGAAGATGGCGGTGTTTCCTTGGTAAGTTAGCAGCGGCGGAGGCTTGTCCTCAGTTGTGTCGGGGTCTGTCTGGGTCTGAGAATGTGAATTCCTCTCTGTCAGGTTCTGGTGGTCGACTGCCCACCCCCAAGTTGTCTTGACCGTAGAATCTCTGGCCGCTACCGCGGTCCGGCGGAGCAACCTGAAGCCAGACTGGCGAGTTCTTGGTTCTCTCCCCGTCTGCTGTCTCTCTCCGCCTTCCACGGCCCCCTGTCTATTCATTCCCTAAAGAAAACTTGAGTTTCCAGGCTTCCGCGGGTTCTGAGGTCGCTGGATGAAGGGAATGGTGGACTCGGCTCTGAGTCTAGACGAGTCGGCAGACGTGGCTGTCGGTCAGCTATCCTGAGCTGCTCTGTTCTCCTGGAGACTTGCTTTTCTCATCTGTGAAATGGCTGCTATTCATCCTACTCTAAGCAGAGCCCTCAGACGTATTCCTTGGCCTCAAGGAGCTGAGAGTATAACGGAGCAGACACACAATAGAGGGATGTCCAAAGAAGGTATTGGGATGAGACACCAAGAAGGAAGTGATTATCCCCACCTGGGGGCTAGGGGAAGGCTTCTGAGAGGAAGAATTAAACTGGGTCTTGGAGGATAAATAGGAGTTCACCATAGGGGAGGGCGTGGCGTGTGCCAAGGTTGGCAAGCCCGTGAGTCCCCTGTGGTTGGAGTAGCTGGGAGTGACTGAAGCCTCAGCGTCCAGCAGGTGGTAAGTGTGTGAGTGAAGAACTTGAGGAAGTTGTGTTGGTGATAGTGGGATTTGGAACGCGGAATCTCTCCTGCCTCTCAGGAAGTGAGATAATTTACTTTCTTTCCTAATGATATGAAGTAGCTTAGATTCAATGAGCGAATGAAAGACCTTAGAAATAGGTACAACCTTCTGATTTTGTGCTTGATAAACAGTTGATTTTACCTTATTCCTTTCACTTGCCCAACCCTTAGGAGACTGCTTTCTTGGCGCACTACGTCAGCAACGAATGCCTCTGAGCACTTCCACGCCCTGAGTTTTCCTTAAAACTGTAATTCCTGGGATTACAGGCGTAAGCCACTTTGGGAGGCCGAGGCTGGCGGATTACCTAAGGTCAGGAGTTTGAGACCAGCCTGGCCAACATGGCGAAACCTCATCTCTACTAAAAATACAAAAATTAGCCGGGCGTGGTGGTGGGCGCCTGTAATCCCAGCTATTTGGGGAGGGTGAGGCAGGAGAATCGCTTGAACCTGGGAGGCGCAGATTACAGTGAGCCAAGGTTGCCCCACTGCACTCCAGCCTAGGCAACAGAGTGAGACTGTCTCGAAAAAAGAAAAAAAAAAAAAGTCATGCTGGCTTGACCAAAAAGCTAACCAAAAACGTGAGAAACATTTGGCTTCAGTGGATTTATCTGGAGTTTGCAATCAGAAAATCCAGGAAGATGCTTTGTTAGTCACTGCATCCTGATACATTTTTATCTTTGACATTTTAATTTTATATTACAAGAAGGAAAACAGGTGCCGTAACACTTTTAGTGTTTAGGGTCTCTAAAGTTCCTAATGTGGCCGTGCTCTAATTTTTTTCTTTTTTCTGAGACGGAGTCTTGCCCAGGCTTGGGTGCAGTGGCTGAGATCTTGCTCCCTACAACCTCCGCCTCCCGGTTCAAGCAATTCTTTGCCTAAGTCTCCTGAGTAGCTGGCATTACAAGCGCACACCACCACAACTTGCAAATTTTGTATTTTTAGTAGAGACAGGGTTTCTCCATGTTGGTGAGGCTGGTCTCGAACTTCTGACCTCAGGTGATCTGCCCGCCTCAGCCTCCCAAAGTGCTGGGATTACAGGCATGAGACACCACACCTGGCCCATGCTCTGAACATTTCTTTTTGTAGTGTGCATTCATCTTTCAGTTTCCCTACTAGATTTCTTGCTCCTTAAAAGTTAAAGGGATTGGCTGAGTGCGGTGGGTCACACCTGTAATCACAGCACTTCGGGAGGCTGAGGCGGGCAGATGGGCAGATCACCTGAGGTCAGGGGTTGCAGATCTGCCTGGCCAACATGGTGAAACCCTGTCTCTACAAAAATACAAAAAAATAGCTGGGCATGATGGCAGGTGCCTGTAATCCCAGCTACTCGGGAGGCTGAGGCGGGCGGATCACTTGAGGTCAGGAGTTGTGGATCTGCCTGGCCAACATAGTGAAACCTGTCTCTACAAAAATATAAAAAGTAGCTGGGCATGATGGCAGGTGCCTGTAATCCCAGCTACTCGGGAGGCTGAGGCGGGAGAATTGCTTGATCCCTGGGAGGCGGAGGTTGCAGTTAGCAGAGATCGCCATTGCACTCCAACCTGGATGACTGAGCGAGATTCCGTCTCAAAAAAAAAAAAAAGTTAAAGGGACTGAGTTTTGTTCATCTTTGTATCTGGAGCCTAGAGCATGATGGTGAGTACTGAATAGTATTTATGAGTGAATGAGGAAACTGAGGAGGACTGTAGAGGAGAAATGAGTTTCTGTCATTAAATTTACATTTATCAAGCTCTTATTTTGTGTCAGATACTACATTCAGTGTATAACGTGTAATGTCATTCAGTTCTTATAGCAACTCCATGTTTCAGATGTGGAAATAGAGGCAGAGAAATGAAGCAGTTTACTTAAAATCATTAGCCTGGCAAGGGACAGCTGAGGTTTGGAAGCCAGAGACCGTGATTGTAATCATCCTCGTCAGCTGGACCTCAAATCTATATCCTGGGCTGAGGTTTCTGGCTTTCGGGGTTCCCCAGATCTCACTGCCTTTCCATAGGTCCCCCAAGGAATGCCTCTTTTTACCACAGTTTTTGCTATTCCTGCTATATTTTGGCCTGGCTAAGAGATGAGATGTCCTGTATATGCTAGATCACATTTTCTGTTTAATCCTGTGGTTATGGCACACTTGGAAAGACCACCCTTTGGGCCAGGGGAGGTGGCTCATGCGTCTAATCCCAGCACTTTGGGAGGCTGAGGCCGGTGGATCACTTGATGTCAGGAGTTCGAAACCAGCCTGGCCAACATAGTAAAACGCTGTCTCTACCAAAAAAATAAAAAAAATTAATTTCCCTGGGCATGGTGGGACATGCCTGTAGTCCCAGCTACTCGGGAGGCTGAGGCAGGAGAGTTGCTTAAACCCAGGAAGCAGAGGTTGTAGTGAGCTGAGTTTGAGCCACTGTACTCCAGCCTGGATGACAGAGTGACACCCTGTCTCAGAAAAAAAGAAATACCAACCTGACTCTCTACATCATTTTAAGGGGGGGGGGGATGTGTGTGTGTGTGTGTGTGTGTGTGTGTGTGTGTGTGTGTGTATAGAGCAGTGGAAGGGGCTGGGTAACATTGTGATTGTGGAAGAAAAAGCTGTGTGGTCTGATTATGTGATTAGTAACCAAAAAATTACTTGAGAATTAAAATAGCTGGGCAAAGCATTTAGTGGATTTTGGTGTTTCCAGTATAAGGAGACTAATTTGGTTAATCATAGTGGGATTTTGTGCATTCATATTATCAGAGGTAAATAATTTAAAAATAGGCAGTTTTCAACCTTTAATGTGCATATAAACCACCTGAGGATTTAGTTAAAATGCAGATTGTGATTCTGTAGGCCTGGGTATTTCAGCCCGCCCAGGTGATGTAATTGCTGGTCATCTGTGAACTGCACTTTGAGTAGCCAAAGGATAAGCTCAGCCAAGAGTGGAGGTGTGAAATGGTGGCCTTTTTTCCTGTGACAGGTGCCAGTGATCCAGACAAGCCCTTTGCATTGCTTGGGGTTGGAATTACGGGGAATTTTTACCAGTTTATATCAACTGTTAGCAAAAAGAAAAGGAATGATTTTTGAGAAAATACCCACAAGAGGTCGCTGTTATCCTTACCAAAGACCCAGGGATTCAAGAAAATCCTTTAACGTCTCAAAATTAGGGATCCGAGAGCAAATTTGAGGAAATAAAGAGGTGGTAGAAAATCAAAATGTGATGGTTTACAGTGGGCTTTCAGGAAGAAAATTTTTTTCTAAGATTTATTTCCAGGAGCAGTATTTCTTTTTTATTTTTTTGAAATGGAGTCTCGTGCTGTTGCCTAGGCTGGAGTACAGTGTAGCTGTCTTGGCTCACTGCAATTTCTGCCTCCCAGGTTCAAGCAATTCTCGTGCCTCAGCCTCCCTTGTAGCTGGAATTACAGGCGTGTGCCACCATACACCATACCCGCCTAATTTTTTTGTGTTTTTAGTAGAGATGAGGTTTCTCCGTGTTGGCCAGGCTGGTCTCAAACTCCTGACCTCAAGTGATCCAGCTGCCTTGGCCTCCCACAGTGCTGGGATTACAGGCATGAGCCACCTTGCCCAGCCCAGAAGTATTTTTTCACCACCATTCCCCACCCCCGCAACCCCTGCCTCCTTTTTTTTTTTTGAGGTGGTGTCTTCTCTGTCTCCCAGGCTGGAGTGCAGTGGTGCCATCTCGGCTCACTGCAACCTCCATCTCCCAGGTTCAAGCGATTCTCCTGCCTCAGCCCTCTGAGTAGCTGGGTTTACAGGTGCCTGTCACCACGCTTAGCTAAATTTTTTTTGTAATTTTTAGTAGAGGTGATGTTTCTCCCTCTTGACCAGGCTGATCTTGAACTTCTGACCTTGTGATCTACCTGCCTTGGCCTCCCAAAGTGTTGGGATTACAGGTGTGAGCCACAGTGCCTGGCCTCCCCTTTTTTAAAAAAATAAAATTCATTCTAAAACTTGGCTCTTTTAAGAGAAATAGACATATACTTAATTTTTAAAGTTCTCAACATGACCTATTGATAATCTGTGGAACTACTGAATCGGTTTCTGTTGCTGCTCTCACTTTTGACAAGTTACCAAAATTGGAACATCCTCTGTTTCCTCATCTGAAAAATGGGCATAGTACCTACATTGTTGGGTTGATTAAATGAGGAAATGGGGGTAAAGACTGGCCTAGACCCTGCTATATAGTAAGTGCACAATAAGTAAGACGTGTTATTTGAGTATTGCATATGAAGTCATTTCTGTTTTGATCTAGCGTTTGCCCAGCTGTTGATTTGTTAGTAATTCTTTTTTTGTTTGTTTGAGACAGAGTTTTGCTGTTGTTGCCCAGGCTGGAGTGCAATGGTGCAATCTCAGCTCACTGCAACCTCCGCCACCTGGGTTCAAGTGTTTCTCTTGCCTCAGCCTCCCGTGTTTGTGGGTTTACAAGCATGTGCCACCATGCAAGGCTTATTTTGTATTTTTTTTTTTTTTTTTTTTTTTAGTAGAGATAGGGTTTCTCCATGTTGGCCAGGCTGGTCTCGACTCCCTACCTCAGGTAATCCCCCTACTTTGGCCTCCCAAAGTGTTCGATTACAGGCGTGAGCTACTGCACCCAGGCTGATTTGTTAGTAATTCCAATAGAGACAGAAAACATATTTGGAACTGACTTTCTGGTCATATTAAATTTTCTACTTTGTTAAATGAACCTTTCAACATTCTACTTTTCTTGACAACTGATAAGAGTCATTTGAAACTGGGCATGGTGGCTCACACCTATAATCCCAGCACTTCGGGAGGCCAAGGTGGGCAGTTCACTTGAGGTCAGGAGTTCGAGACCAGCTGGCCAACGTGGTGAAAGCCCATCTCTACTAAAAATGCAAAAATGAGCCAGGCATGGTGACACACACCTGTAATCCCAGCCACTCGGGAGGCTGAGGCAGGAGAATTGCTTGAATCCGGGAGGTGGAGGTTGCAGTGAGCTGAGATCATGCCACTGCACTCCATCATGGGGAACAGAGCAAGACTTTGTCTCAAAAAAAAAAAAGTGATTTGAAAAGAAGAAAAGTGTAATTTGATGTTTTAAACTCCATCTTGACTGTTGGGGGTTTTGTTTTTTTAATCAAGGATTGCCTGATGGCCTCCTTGATGAGATGGGAGTTTGGAAGAATATTTCATAGGTGATTTCAATGGCAATCTTTTGGAAGATGAAGACACTATATATTTTATAAATATGACCCCAGAGGGAGTAGGCAATATATTGTGAAAGGGATTTCCCCCTAAAAAAAATAAAAGTCGAACTGGTTGATTATTGTCAACTGCCTTTCTCCTCTTCTCCTATACTCAAAGCTGAGTTCATTTAGAAAAGATAGAAATGAAATTACATGGGAGCACAATTTGTTTGTGCTGGCTTGGGTTTCTGGGTTAATGGAGGATACTGGGTAAAGCTGATCAGTTGCATGGCACAATTAGGTCTGGGGTACCAGTATTTCATATAAAGGTTAATGAAGTTGGGAACCTCAATGGGAGCAGAAGGTTGGGGTGAGGGGATAAATTTAAGGGACTTGGAGGCCAAGGAAAGTCCCTGTGCTCTTTGAGTTTCCTCTTTCCCAAAGTGGGTTGGGGGAGACAAGAATTGTTCCATGTGCCCAGAAAAGCTGTTTTTCTGGAATGTGGTATTTGACAAATGAGAAGTGTGCATGTCTTAAAGAAAAACTATTGGCCAGATGCAGTGGCTCATGCCTCTAATTCCAGCACTTTGGGAGGCCAAGGCGGGTGGATCACCTGAGGTCAGGAGTTCGAGACCAGCATGGTGAAACCCCATCTCTACTAAAAAATACAAAATTAGCTATATAGTGTATATAGCTAGTTCCAGCTACTCGGGAGGCTGAGGCAGGAGGATGGCTTGAACCTGAGATGTGGAGGTTGCGGTGAGCTGAAATCGCACCACTGTACTCCAGCCTGGGCGACAGATCGAGACTCTGTCTCAAAAAAAAAAGAAAGAAAAACTGTTATTCATGGCACTTGTTAAAGAAAATGAGACAGGCTTTAAGGGGCTGCTACAGTGGGGTTTTGCAATAAGGGCTAGAGATTGGTGTCAACTCCTAATGTAACAAGGAAAAGTGGAAATTTATAGCCAAGTGGGGATAGAAGAAGGATTTGATCAGATATTGAGGGCGATTGGATGTGGAAGGGGATTCTGGCTCAACCAACTTAACAGAATTCTTGCTAAAACTGGCTGGTGCAAAAACAAACGTGGAAATCCAATAGCCAACCACTACTTGGGGAGAGAACTCAGAGGAGCCTGCCTAGAGTTTGGTCAAGGAGAGGCTTTGTCACTTTCCATACTGGCTGAGATATTCTGCTTGGAGAGTCAATGGAGAAGATGAGAAAGGGGTCAAAAAGGTTAACTTGTCTATGACTCTGTGGCCCTGACATTCTGTGACTATGGTAGCTTTTAAAATTATTTGTGGATACACATGTGCATAAAACATTTGGTTAAGTGTGTGAGTTAAAAAAAATTTTTAAACCATAAGGTATGATATTAAATTCTCAGATCTTCATGATAGAGATTAAGAATGTAAAGACATTTTCTGCCTTCCCCCCACTCCTGTGTTCCTCTCTTTCAGATTTTTTTTTTCTTTTTAAAAGAGAGGGACTCATTTTGTTGCCCAGGCTGGAGTGCCATGGTGCGGTCATAGCTCACTGCAGTTTTGAACTCCTGGATTCAAGCAATCGTCTCACCTCAGCCTCCAGAGTAGCTGGTACTATAGGCATATACCACCACACCTAGCTAATTTTTTTTTAATTTTTATTTTTGTAGAGATGGGGTTTCATCACGTTGCCCAGGCTGGTTTTGAACTCCTGGGTTCAAGCAATCCACCTGCCTTGGCCTCCCAAAGTGCTGGGATTACAGGCGTGAGCCACCAGGCCTGGCAGAGAGAATTTCTTAAAAGGATACTTTATTTTCAAAGGAGCAACAATAAGACTATTATTGCAGCACAGAGATGAGCACAGAAGATACAGGAACAGTATCTTTAAAATGCTCAAAGAAGGCTGGGCCCGGGGGTTCATGCCTATAATCCCAGCACTTTGGGAGGCTGAGGCAGGAGGATTGCTTGAGCCCAGGAGTTTAAGACCAGCCTGGGCAACATAGGAAAATGCCATCTCTCAAAAAAACTTTAAAAAAAGTAAAAAGAAAAATTATTTTGGTTTCTATACATTTTACTATAAAGGCTCTAAGTGTGTTTTGTCTGTTTGCTTTTGTATTTGTCCTACTTGGGCCACGGATGTTTCTTGAGTCTGTAGCTTGATGTCTTTGGTTTTGGAAAAGTTTCACCAATAATCTCTTCAGAAACTGTTCTTACACATTCTCTCTCTCCTCTTTGGGATTCCAATTACACGTGTGTTAGGCCTTCTCTTCTCATTCCTTGTGTCTTTGAAATTCTGTCGGACTTCCTGTGCTTTTCTGCTCCATGCTTCAGTCTCCCCCTTTATTTTTCAGCTCATGAATCCTGTATGTTGTTGAACCTTTGTGAAACCTGTGAAAACATCGTGAGCTCTTCATTTTCTTTCTGTTTGGCTCCTTTCTCTTGCCCTATGCAGCTCAATGGGCAAATACCTAGAGGGGAAATCTGGGCTGGATTTCTGCCTTCCCTGTGCTCTCTCCTCTTCCTCCTGGCTGTCTGGATAGCCCTGGACTCCTGTTTATCTGTGCAGCTGTGTGAGGTTTCCTTAGAGCTCTTTCAGCTGCTCTGTTGCCTCACAGTTGCCCTCCACTTGGCTTCAGTGTCTTGTCCCGTGCTGAGAATTCATAAATGCCCTGAGCAGGAAAGCTGGGCAAGGAGTTTTAGAGTCACCTTAGTGAGTTTTCCTTTGTTCTGGTGTGTGGCATGACAAGTCCAGTATGCTGGCAGCTCTTTATACCTTCAAACAGATTTTTTTAAATGTCGTGTTTTGTTTTTTTTTGGCCACAGAGTCTCACTCTGTGGCCCAGGCTGGAGTGCAGTGGTGCCATCTCAGTTCACTGCAACCTGCTCCCAGGTTCAAGCAGTTCTCCTGCATCAGCCTCCCAAATAGCTGGGATTACAGACATGCACCACCACGTCCAGCTAATTTTTATATTTTTAGTAGATTTGAGGTTTTACTGTGTTGGCCAGGCTGGTCTCAAATTCCTGACCTCAAGTGATCTGCCTGCCTAGGCCTCCCAAAGTGTTGGGATTACGGGTATGAGCCACTATGCCTGGCCAAAAAATTTGTTTTTAAATGTAGTTTCTTTTTGACCTTGGTCAGAATATCGTGCTGCTCTGAACTACATCATTGAGGAAGTCTCACCAGAAGTTTTTAGCATTTTAAGTGCCTGCGTCCACGAATTGACTCTGTTTTGCTGTTGACCAGGCACTCCAGAAACAGGAACTACAAAGCTGAGTTCGCATCATGCCGACTGGAGGCTGTACCGTTGGAGTTTGGGGACTATCACCCTCTGAAACCCATAACTGTAAGTTTTGTTAAGGGGCTTTCTAAATGATATTCTTATCCCTTGAAATGAAAGATAGTCTTCCTGAGTCTTTTCCATTTTGCCAGTGGTAGCCACTTTTGCATATTTGATTTTTTTTTTTTTTTTTCAGACAATCTTGCTCTGTCACCCAGGCTGGAGTGTAGGGGCGTGATCTTGGCTCACTGCAACCGCTGCCTCTGGGGGTTTAAGTGATTCTCGTGTCTCAGCCTCCTGAGTAGTTGGGACTATAGGTACATGCCACCATGCCTGGCTAAGTTTTTGTATTTTTTTAGTAAGATGGCATTTCGCCATGTAGCCCAGGCTGGTCTTGAACTCCTGACCTAAGACAGTCTGCCCGCCTCTACCTCCCAAAATGCTAAGATTACAGGTGTGAGCCACCACGCCCAGCCTGATTTTTTTTTTAATGTTTTTATTATTTATTTATTTATTTTTGAGATGGAGTCTCACTTTGTCACCTGGGCTAGAGTGCGGTGGGACGATCTTAGCTCACTGCAACCTCTGCCTCCCAGTTTCAAGCAGTTCTCCTGCCTCAGCCTTCCAAGTAGCTGGGATTACAAGCACGCACCACCACACTTGGTGAATTTTTGCTAATTTTTGTATTTTTAGTAGAGACAGGGTTTTGCCACATTGGCCAGCCTGGTCTCAAACCCCTAACCTTAGGTGATCCACCCACCTTGGCCTCCCAAAGTGCTGGGATTCTAGGCGTGAGCCGCCTCTCCCGGCCTGCATATTTAAATCAACCAATTTGTTCACTGCCTCTTTTTTGTAATATTGGTCTCGCCCAGCACCATTTTTACTCCCTCCCTTCCTCATTAGTGAGGTCGCCATGTGAATGGAATGACTTGTGTTCTTCATTTGGCTGTGTCAACAAGTTGTATCTTGACTTTTAATTTTTGCTCTAATGATAAGAGTCGCTCTAATTGCCAGCAGAGAGTGCCGTCCTGAATAGCATCTTAGTCTATCTGTGGGTTTATTTAAAAAATAAAACAAAAGCAGGTAAGAGACTTGGCTGGTCCCTCTCTGCCAGGTTGGTGTTACCTTACTAGCAAGTGCTAGAAGCTACATAGTTGTCATGTTGGGGAGATGTGATTGTCAGCATAGCGGCTCTGGGAATGATTGCGTAAAGCAGAAGACCCCAAGACTGAGATTCAGCCTCCCATGACCCCTCAGTCCCTGTACTGTTTTGTGACTGTGGGTGACCTCACCACAGCCACAGTTGCTTTCATACTCAGGTACCCATTCCCCATGTTAAAAGAAAATTATTGGCCGGGTGCCACACCTCATACCTGTCATGTCAGCACTTTGGGGGGCCGAAGTGGGTAGATCACCTGAGGTCAGGAGTTTAAGACCAGTCTGGTCAACATGGCGAAACCCCATCTCTACTAAAAATACAAAAATTATCTGGGTGCAGTAGTGTGTGCCTGTAGTCCCAGCTACTCAGGAGACTAAGACAGGAGAATTGCTTAAACCCAGGAAACGGAGGTTGCAGTGAGCTGAGATTGTGCCACTGCCCTCCAGCCTGGGCAGTAGAGCAAGATGTCATCTCAAAAAAATAAAAAGGAAAAAAAAATTCTCAGCCAAATTAAATTTAATGGAGCTTAATTGAGCAAAGAACAGTTCGTGAATTGGGCAGCCTCCCTATAGCCAGAGCAGGTTGAGAGAGACTCCAGCACAGTCATGTGGTAGAAGAAGATTTATGGACAGAAAACGGAAAATGATGTACAGAAAACAGAAGTGAGGTACAGAAATAGCTGGATCGGTTACAGCTCAGCATTTGCCTTATTTGAACCCAATTTCAACAGTTAGTCCCCTTTGATTGGTTGAAACTCGGTGATTGGCACAAGAGTAGGTTATAGTCTGTTTACGTGTCCAGTGAGGTTATAATAGTTCACTATGTGCAGAGAATCCTTTAGGCCAAACTTAAAACATGTAAGGAGACAGCTTTAGACCGAACTTGATTTAACACCATAACAGAATAGCTGAGAATAGTTGCAGCAGCTCCAGGCCTATCCTGTTAGATTAGCAACATCAGCAGCAGGAAAATGCTTTTCTCCAGCAGTTTTCATTGAGCCAGTTTTGTTAGGCACCCTACCCTGACCCAGCATTGGTGACCCGCTGTATAGAATAAGTTGGTGGATTGGGTTAGGTCTAATGCTCACCATGGGAACTGGGAGCAGAGTTCATCCCGTCAGGCCTGGAGGAACTGAGTGTTGGGGAGAGATGTTTTCTCAAAGAGAATTTGGGGTATTAAGCCTGTGAGATGGAGGAATGGGTGCCAGGCAGACAAAAAAAAGCAACAGACACCAATGGGAGGTGCTTCTCTCCCTCCCCTAGACTGTGGTTCACCTCCATTCAGGCAGCCGTCACCAGGAGTTAGACTCTGACTCAACAGGTTTGAGGGCAAGGCCCTCAGTAAGACAGCCCTGGCCAGGTGTGGTGGCTCATGCCTGTAATCCTAGCACTTTGGGATGCTAGGTGGGAGGATCCCTTGGGCCCAGGAGTTCGAGACCAGCCTGGGCAACATAGTAATATCCCATCTCTACAAAAAGTAAAAAAATAGCAGAAGATGGTGCTGCACCTGTAGTCCTAGCTGCTCGGGAGGCTGAGGCAGGAAGATCGCTTGTGCCCAGGACATCAAGGGTATGGTGAACCGTGGTCGCACCACTGCACTCCAGGCTTAGTGACAAAACGAGACTCTTACCTCAAAAAAAAAAAAAAGCCTTCACTTCAGAAACTCCAACTTTGCTACACATTGGGAGTTCCCCTGCCTGCCTCCCTCATGTTAAGTAATTTGCTGTAATTGTTCGCAGAACTAGGGAAACAATTACTTATCCTTATTGGTTTATTATTAAGGGTATTACAAAGAATACAGATGAACAGCCAGATAGAGAGGTACATGGGGTGAGGTCCAGGGGAAGGGGCACACACAGCTTTCATGACTCCTCCAGGTACCTCAGTGTGTTCTTGTTCACCTACCTGGAAGCTCTTCAACCCCACTGCACCTCGTTTTTTCTTTTCTTTCTTTTTTTTTTTTTTTTTGAGGCAAGGTCTCACTCTGTCACCCAGGCTGGAGTGCAGTGTCAAAATCTTGGCTCGTGGTAACCTCTGCCTCCTTAAATCCCATTTTTTATGGGTTATTCAGGAGGCATCGTTGCATAGGCATGATAGATTATTAACTCAATCTCCAGCCCCTCTTACCTTCCCAAAGGATGGGGAATAGGTCTGAAAGTTCCAGCCTTCTAAGCACGGCTTGGTCTTTCTGGTGACCAGACCCTATCCTGAAGCTCTGCAGAAGCCCATTGGGAATCACCTCATGAGGATAAAAGATGCTCCTATCACTCAGGAAATCTCCCAAGGTATTAGGAGCTCTGTGGCAGGAACTGGGGAAGAGACCACATACATTTAACAGCCTGGAGTGCAGTGATGAGATCTTAGCTCACTGCAACCTCCGCCTCCTGGGCTTAAGCCATCCTCCCGCTTCAGCCTTCTCAGTAGCTTGGACCACAGGCATGTACCACCACACCTGGATTATTTTCATATCTTTTTTTGTTTTTGTTTTTGTTTTTTTGTTTTGAGATGGAGGGTCACTCTGTCACCCAGGCTGGTGGAGTGCAGTGGCACGATCTTGGCTCACTGCAACTTCTGTCTCCTGGGTGCCAGTGATTCTCCTACCTCAGCCTCCTGAGTAGCTGGGACTACAGGTGCATGCCACCACACTCGGCTAATTTTTGTATTTTTTTTTTTTTGGTAGAGATGAGATTTCATCATATTGGCCAGGCTGGTCTCGAACTTCTGACCTTGTGATCTGCTCGCCTTGGCCTCCCAAAGTGCTGGGATTACAGGCGTGAGCCACCATGCCCGGCTATTTTCGTATCTTTTGTAGAAAGTACCCACTCTAGTGTTTCACTGGGGAGAGTTGTGGGACCTCCGTTTTACCTCCAGAAATTTTCCTCACAGGTGACAGAGTCAAAGACGAAGAAAGTGACTCGGAAGGGAAGCACTTCTTCCACGTCCTCCTCCTCCTCCAGCTCCATGATGGACCCGCTGAGCAGCGTCCTGGATGGGACTGACCCCCTCTCCATGTTTGCAGCCACTGCTGACCCTGCAGCCTTGGCAGCTGCTACGGTAATGTGCCCCGGCCATGCTTGTCCAGTGGGGGGTTGGTTTTATGGGTGCAGGAATGGGTGGTTTTCTCCTGCCCTGCCCGTTTTTTTCCCTAAGAGACAGAGTCTCACTCTGTCGCCCAGGCTGGAGTGTAGTGGTATAATCACGGCTCACTGCAGCCTCCAACTTTTGGGCTCAAGCAGTTCTCCCACCTCACCCTCCTGAATAGCTGGGACTACAGTTATACATTACTGTGCCCAGTTAATTTTTAATTTTGTTGTAGAGGTGTTGCCCAGCGTGGTCTCCTCCTCCAGACCTCAAGTGATCCTCCCATCCCGAGCCTCCTAAAGCTTCTTCCCCTTTTTTAAGTTGTACAGGTAATGCACATGGTGCATTCTGGTTGCAACAGTTCAAGTCATCCAGATGTGAGAGGCTGGTGTAGATCCGGGAAATCATTTTCTTTCTTCTTCTTTTTTTTTTTGGAAAGCATTTTAAAATTTATTTTTATTTTTTAATTTAATTTAATTTTTTTTGGAACAGTCTTGCTATGTCACCCAGACTGATGTACAGTGGTGCAGTCTCACTGCAGCTTCTGCCTCTGGATTCTAGCAGTTCTCCTACCTCAGCCTACCATGTTGCTGGGACTACAGGCATGCGCCACCATGCCCAGCTAATTTTTGTGTATTTTGGTAGAGATGGGGTTTCATCATGTTGGCCAGGCTGGTCTTGAACTCCTGATCTCAAGTGATCCACCTGCCTCAGCCTCCCAGAGTGCTGAGATTACAGGCATGAGCCACTGCACCTGGCTCTTAAAATTTATTTTTAATTTTATTCTTCTTATAAATCGTTTTACATAATTACATAAGTAAATCACTCATTTTGATGTGAAAGAGTAAGACACTACAGATAAAGTCATGTAGAACAATCGTCATTACATTCTCCATCCTGGTGATCGTGAGAAAGATGGGTGTAATGTGTCTTCTTCCATAGCTTTTCCTCTGTATTTTCATAGATATTTATGACAGCAGTTTCTGAGCATTCCCATACATACGCATATATAAAGAATTACTTCATGGCAGGCATTATTTTCTGAGTGCATTTCATATTTAGTTCTCTTACTACCTTGTGAGAGGTATTGGAACCCTCATTAAAGAGGCAGCCTGGCTGGGCGTGGTGACTCATGTCTGTAATCCCAGCACTTTGGGAGTCCATGGTGGGTGGATCACGAGGTCAGGAGTTCGAGACCAGCTTGGCCAACATGGTGAAACCCTGTCTCTACTGAAAATACAAAAATTAGCCGGGCATGGTGGCAGGCACCTGTAAGCCTAGCTATTCAGGAGGCTGAGCAGGAGAATTGCTTGAACCCGGGTGGTGGAGGTTGCAGTGAACTGAGACTGCACCCTTGCACCCCAACCTGGGCAACAGAGTGAGACTCCATCTCAAAAAAAAAAAAGAGGCACCTGTGGAGGGATAGAGATATCAAGTCACATCCAAGCTGGGATTCAAATCCAGCCAGTCTGACTTCAGAATACATTCTGTTAATCATCATCCTATATTGTGTTTCATATGTTATTTAACATTGTTATGTAAATGGAACTACTGTTCTGTGACTTGGTTTTTTGGAGACAGTCTTGCTCTGTTGCCCAGGCTGAGGTACAGTGGCATGGTGATAGCTTGCTGCAGCCTTAAACTCCTGGGCTCAAACAATCCCCCTGTGTCAGCCTCTCGAGCAGCTCGGATTTCAGGTGTGCGTCACTGGGCTCGGCTAATTTTGGATTTTTGGTAGAGTCAGTCTCACTATGTTGCCCAATCTGATCTTGAACTCCTGGGCTCAAGCGGTCCTCCTGCCTTGGGCTCCCAGAGTGCTGGGATTTTAGGCATGAGCCACTGCACCCCGCAATTTTATTTTTTATTTTTTGAGATAGAGTCTCATTCTGTCACCCAGGCTAGAGTTCAGTGGCATGATATTGGCTCACTGCAACCTCAGTCTCCTGGGTTCAAGCAATTGTCCTGCCTCAGCCTCCCTAGTAGCTGGGATTACAGGCATGCGCCGTCATACCCGGCTAATTTTTGTATTTTCAGTAGAGACAGTGTTTCATCATGTTGGCCAGGCTGGTCTCAAACACCTGACCTTAGCCCACCTTGGCCTCCCAAAGTGCTGGGATTACAGGCATGAGCCATGGTGCCTGGCCAACTTTTTTTTTTTTTTTTAACTTGACCATATATCTTGGAGAACTATCCATGGTAGTACATTTAGAACAGCCTATTATTTTGACCAGCCATATGGTATTCAAAGAACTGGATTTACCTACTTTAATTAGCCATTCGTCTACTGATGTATCCACATAGATAGTTTCTCGGTTTTGCTGATACAAACAGCAGTGCACCATGTGCCTCGAACATGCAAATGTCTTGGTGTATGTCTGCAAGGGTTTCTGCAGGATAGCTTCCTAGAAGTTCTTTGCTGTCATAAGGCAATGAATATTTCAGGTTTTGGTGGCTACCACCAAATTGTCCTCCAAAAAGAGTTAACCAGTCTGTATTTCCAGCAGTGATATTGAAGAGGGCCTGTTACCCTGCATCCTTGCCAGCATTTTAACTCTTTGACATTCTGGTAGTTGAAAAGGTGGTTTTTTCCCACTATCCTTTCCTGGATTCCTAATGAGTCTGAACATTTTTTGATATGATTATTGGCCATTTGTGATAAAATGGACAGAATGGTTTTTTTTTGGAGACGGAGTCTTGCTCTGTCGCTCAGGCTGGAGTGCAGTGGTACAATCTCAGTTCACTGCAACCTCTGCCTCCCAGGTTCAAGCGATTCTCCTGCCTCAGCTTCCCAAGTAGCTGGGACTAGGACTATAGGCATGCACCATCACACCTGGCTAATTTTTGTATTTTTAATAAAGATGGGGTTTTACCCTGTTGGCCAGGCTGGTCTCAAATTCTTGGCCTCAAGTGATCCATCTGCCTCGCTTCTCAAAGTGCTGGGATTACAGGTGTGAGCCACCATGCCTGGTGCTGAAATTTTTTTTATGATAGTAAACCTTGAGACTGATCTCTTTTATTCCACAGTAAAGGACTACCTGCCTTCTGTTTATATATGTATATATTTAAAGATTAAAATGATACTGCCGCTGAAGAGATTATCTTGCCTTTCTTTAGGACAGCTCCAGAAAGAAACGTGATAGAGATGATAACTCCATTGTAGGATCGGATTTTGAGCCTTGGGCCAACAAACGGGGTGAAATCCTTGCCCGGTACACCACTACTGAAAAGCTGTCTATTGTGAGTACCAGGAGACCCTCTCCCAGGGTTTACTTTGGAGTTAGTAGTAATTTCTTTTGGTTATGTTGCTTCAACTTCTGGGCTCTGTAGGTTTCACTTATTTATTTGCTTTTTGTTTTGTTTTGAAGACAGAATCTCACTCTGTCGTTCAGGCTGGAGTGCAGTGGCGCGATCTCAGCTCACTGCAACCTCTGCCTCCTGGATTCAAGCGATTCCCCTTCCTCAGCCTTCCTAGTAGCAGGGACTACAGGTGCATACCACTACACCCGTCTGATTTTTGTATTTTTTTTTTTTTTTTTTTTTATTGAGACGGAGTTTCACTCTTGTTACATAGGCTGGAGTGCAATGGTGCACTCTCAGCTCACTGCAGCCTCTGCCTCCTGGGTTCAAGCAATTCTCCTGTCTCAGCCTCCGGAGTAGCTGGGACTGTAGGCATGCGCCACCATGCCCAGCTAATTTTTGTATTTTTTAGTAGAGATAGGGTTTCACCATGTTGACCAGGATGGTCTTGATCTCTTGACCTCGTGATCCACCTGCCTCGGCCTCCCAAAGTGCTAGGATTATAGGCATGAGCCCTCTACCCGGCCTAATTTTTGTATTTTAGCTAGAGACAGGGTTTTACCGTTTTGGTCAGGCTGGTCTTGAACTCCTGACCTCGTGGTCTCTCTGCCTCCCAAAGTGCCTCGATTACAGGAGTGAGCCACTGCTCCTGGCCTTTATTTTTCTACTGCTCTTTAAGCTTAGATATAAGGTTTCACGTAATATGTCAGTGCTTTTGGCAGAAAAATGTACTGGCAGGCTTCTCAAAAAAATATGTTAAGGATCAGGGATGTGGCACAGGTTAGAGAAAGAATTAGAACAGCAGAGTCTTGTTTTTGGGGGGAAGTTTGAATTATGAAGGGAGGAAAAATGGTTTTTAGTGATCATATTTTCTTTCTTTGAATATATATTTCTTTCTCTTGGGTATGTAAATGTATTTGTTGGAAAACAATGAACATATTACCTTAGATTTTTAAAATATTAATGAATTTTATGTCTCTGCAGAATCTCTTTATGGGATCTGAAAAAGGTAAGATGAGTTTGTTGTTTTGGTGGGAAAATTCTAGCATTACTTTGAATATAATTTTACAAAGGAAGAAAGTTTATGTGATATGATTCTGATGTTTAATTCTATTGGAACTACTATTTCTTAGATTCTGGGTAGACAGAACTAAAATACATATTTAGATTATGAATTAATGCCAAATCCCAACACTTTGGGAGGCCAAGGTGGGTGGATCACCTGAGGTCAGGGGTTCAGGATCAGCCTGGCCAACATGGTGAAACCCCATCCTTACTAAAAATAAAAAAATTTGCTGGGTGTGATGCAAATTATAATCCCAGATACTCAGGAGGCTGAGGCAGGAGAATCACTTGAACCTGGGAGACGGGTTGCAGTGAGCTGAGATTGTACCATTGCACTCCAGCCTGGGCAGCAAGAGCAAAATTCCATCTAAAAAAAAATATGGCTGGGCGTGGTGGCTCATGCCTGTAATCTCAGCACTTCAGCAAGCTGAGGCGGGTGGATCACTTGAGGTCAGGAATTCAAGACCATCCTGGCCAACATGGTGAAACCCCATCTCTACTAAAAATACAAACAAAAAAAAATTAGCCAGGCGTGGTGACAGATGCCTGTAATCTCAGCTACTCTGGATGCTGAGGCAGGAGAATCGCTTGAACCCAGGGGGCAGAGGTTGCAGTGTGATGAGGTTGCGCCACTGCCCTTCATCCTGGGTAACAAGAGTGAGACTCCATCTCAAAAAAAAAAAAAAAATACTAAAGAGGTTACTAGGAGTAGAACATAAGCTTACTGTTTAGGAGGAAAAAGTCTCCCCTCATTGTGCCTCCTTCACCAGCTGGGGAATTGCTTTAGAGAGCCTTTCCCTTGCCTTAAGTCTTCCCTTATGCCGTAAGATATGTTGGTGAGGGGTCAGATGCTCAGTCTTACAGGCCATTGGTCCCAGCTTCCTCTCCTAAGACACGCCGTCAGAAGCTCTGGACCACAGTGTCTCAAACTGCTGTGCAACAGGATTTCCTTAGGAACTTTTATATGAAAGTAGATGACTGGCCCCCACTTGCTCAATGAATCTTGCAGGATGGGACCCCAGAATTCCTATTTTGATGCTCCCAGGTGATTCTGGAGCAACTGATGGATCATGTGCTGCTGGGTACAGATGAGGACAACCATGTTTCATTGCAGGTCTCTGATAGGGCAGCTGCCACTCTCCTCCCACCTCTGCTGAAAGAGACAGCATGTTAGAAATCAAGAGAGTAGGGAGCAGCTTTGTTATACACAGAATTTTTGTTGTTATTTTTTGAGATGGAGTCTCACTCTGTCACCCAAGGTGGAGTGCAGTGGCATGATGTTTTCTCACTGCAACCTCCGCCTCCTGGGTTCAAGCAGTTATCCCATCTCAGCCTGCTGAGTTGATGGGACTATAGGTGTCCACCACCGCACCTGGCTAATTTTTGTATTTTTAATAGAGACGGTTTCACCATGTTGGCCAGGCTGGTCTCGAACTCTTGATCTCAAGTGATCTGCCTGCCTTGGCCTCCCAAAGTGCTGGGATTACAGGTGTGAGCTGCCATGCCCAGCTTGTTATGGGCAGCATTTTGATCCCAGACTATAAAAAGTAAATCAGACTGTCACATATCCACCAGTTTGTAAAGTTCAAATAGAGTGATAATATTAATTATCTTAGTCTGGTTGGTGGTACTATAAAGGAATAGCAGAGGCTGGGTAATTTATAAGGAAGAGAGGTTTACTTGGCTTATGGTTGCACAGGCTGTATAAGAAGCGTGGTGCCAGCGTCTGCTGTTGGTGAGGGCCTCAGGCTGCTTCCACTCATAGTGGAGTGCAAATGAGAGCAGGTGTGTGCAGAGATTGCATAGCAAGAGGAGGCAGGAGAGAGAGGGAGAAGATGACAGGCTTTTTTCAACAGCCAGTTCTCATGGGAACTAAGAGTAAGAACTCATTACTGTGAGGATTCCACCAAACCATTCATGAGGGATCCTTCCCCGACAACCCAAACATCTCCCACCAGGCCCCACCTCCAACATTGGGGATCACATTTCAGCTTGAGACTTGGTATGAATATAGAGCAATAGGAACTCTTATATGCTGCTGATGGGAATGTAAAATGGCACAACCACCTTGTAGAACACTTTTGCATTCTTTATTTAATTTGAAGACAGGTGCTATGATCTGGTTGTTTGTGCCCAACCTTCCTCCCCTGCCCCAATTCACATGTTGAAATACTGACTGCAAGGTAATGGTATTAGGAGATGGGCCCTTTTCAGAGGTGATTAGGTTATGAGGGTGGAACCCTGATGAATGGGATTAGCACCCTATGAAAGAGGCCCCTGGGTGCTGCCTCACTTTTTCCACCAATTGAAGACATAGCGAAAAAGGCATCATCTATGAACTGAACCAGAAAGTGGACCCTCACCAGACACCAAATCTTCTGGCACCTTGATCTTGGACTTCTCAGTCTTTAGGACTTCGAGAAATATACTGCTCTTGTTTATAAGCCACCCACTTTGTAGTGTTCTGTTCTAGCAGCTCAAAGGGATTAAGACAACGGGTCAACCCTTTGATCTAGCATTCCACTACTAGGGTAGCCCCAGCTCAGGGGTTGGTAAACTGCATGCATCCAACCAGGGAAGGATGCCAGCTGTGCAGTTGGCCGAGCTCACAGAAGCCTGACGGCCAAGTCTGGTCCACTGCCTGTTTTTTAAGTAAAGTTTTATTGGAACACAGCCATATCAATTTGCCTGCTTTTGTGCTGCAGCAGTAGAATTGAATAGTTGGAGCAGACACTTTGTGACTCAAAACCTAAAACATTTGTCAGGCTTGCAGAAAGAGTTCTGCAACTCGACCCTCAGTCCATATTTCTTTCTTCTTTTCTTTTCTTTTTTTTTGAGACTGAGTTTTGCTCTTTTTGCCCAGGCTGTAGTACAATGGCATTATCTGGGCTCGCTGCAACCTCTTCCTCCCAGGTTCGAGCAATTCTCCTGCTTCAGCTTCCCAAGTAGGTGAGATGACAGGCACCCACCCCATGCCCGACTAATTTTTGTGTTTTTAGTAGAGTCAGGGTTTCACCATGTTGGCCAGGCTGGTCTCAAACTCCTAACCTCAGGTGATCCACCTGCCTCAGCCTCCCAAAGTGCTGAGATTACAGGTATGAGCCACCATGCCCAGCCTAAATTATTTGGAAACTTAATTACTGGAGTAGTTGTTACTAATTAAATAATACTACCATTCTTTCTCAGCTGACCCCAGACTCAAATATGAGTCAACACCAGAGCTGAGAAGTCAGTGCCTAAAAAAGAATAAACTTGAGTTCTTGAGAGTAGGTTTGGTAGGGAGGAGCAGGGAGATAATGTGAGCCATGGGACCTCAGAAATAGAGCAGAGGCCCAGCCAAGTGCAGTGGCTTATGCCTATAATCCGAACACCAGGAAGCTGAGGTGGGCAGATTACATGAGGTCAGGAGTTTGAGACCAGCTTGGCCAACATGGTGAAATCTGTCTCTACAAAAAAATACAAAAATTAGCCAGGCATGGTCATGTGCGCCTGTAGTCCCAGCTACTCAGGAGGCTGATGCAGGAGGATCGCTTGTACCCACGAGGTAGAGGTTGCTGTGAGCCAAGATCGTGCCACTGCACTCCAGCCTAGGAGACAGAGTGAGATCCTATGTCAAAAAAAAAAAAAATACTAGAGCAGGGGCACCCTTACAATGGGGGAAAGATTCCGAAATAGACAGCCACAGAGGGCAGCAGTCAACTAGATGTATCACCCTGTCCTGTGGCTGGCTTGTGGCCTGGGGGCCTTTCCTTTATCCCTCCACCAGTCCCTGCTGATGGTGAAATTGTACTGACAGATGCTGGAAGGAGGCACAGCTAGTCCTGTTTGCTCAAAGAGAGGGCTTTGAAGCCCTAGTGTTTCCACCCCTGGGTAGACAGTGAGATGGTTGTTTTGTTAGCAGAAGAGCACAATTCTACGCTGTGAGTACAGGCCTAAGAGGGCCTTTTGTTCATAGAAAACAATTAAATGACGGATTTTTGGCATCCTTATCTGGACTGCCTTTCTTTAGGAATAAACAGATGATACACAGCAAAGTTTGTAAATTTCGAATGCAGTGGTTAACCTCTTTGAGGCTGGCCCACTGGGCTCCCAGGGGCAGCATATGAGTGGGAAATGTTTTGATGGAACGCTGGTTACATAAGGAAGTTGCTTTCAAATTCTGGGATAGTTTTCTGTAATGGAATCATTCCCTGGTGTCTTTATTCACGATGAAGTGTAGAGTGAAAGATGCCTCTGTTGAGGGTATTGGTGCTAGAGAAAAGCCACCTGTGTGACGTAAATTCATTCTCTTTAGGCAAAGCCGGGACTGCCGCATTCGCAATGTCAGAGAAGGTTCGGACCCGGCTGGAGGAGCTGGATGACTTTGAGGAGGTGAGCAAGTCATTTGTGGAGTGCAGGGAGTGGGAGAGCTTTTCATTCCTCCTGCCAAGTGAGCTCAACTTCGGTGGCTGCCCTTTGATAATTCCCAGGCTGCAGACTGTGCTCTGTCTTCCTGAGGCAATGACTCCATCCAGGGAAGGATGCCAGCTGTGCAGTTGGCCTAGCTCACAAAAGCCTGATGGCTTGCTTTTCCAAAGGCCTCTTTTCTCATTGTGTTGCCTGAGCAAGGCTGGATTGCCTGGGCACAATGTCTACTGGTAAAAACCAACTGCAAGGCTGGGCGTGGTGGCTCATGCCTGTAATCCTAGCACTTTGGGAGGCTGAGGTGGGTGGATCACCTGAGGTCAGGAGTTCGAGACCAGCCTGGCCAACATGGAGAAACCCCAACTCTACTAAAAATACAAAAATTAGCCAGGCATGGGGGTGGATGCCTGTAATCCCAGCTATTCAGGAGGCTGAGACAGAAAAATTGCTTGAACCTGGGAGGCAGAGGTTGCAGTGAGCTGAGATTGCACCACTGCACTCCAGCCTGGGCAAGAGAGTGAGACTTTGTCTAAAAAAAAAAGAAACAACAACAAAAAACCCAAACTGCAGTCACCTCCCTGAGAAGCAGCCTTGTGTAGTACAAAGACCTTTCTTTGTAACAGACGCTGCTTGGGCTGGCTGGATATGGCCCACAGGAATCTTTTAATTGGCCTATATGTACTTTGAAAAAAATGTGAGTCTTTTGCCAACACTAGTAAATGTAACCAACAAATACAGATGTCTTGAACAAAATCTTCGCCGAGTGCAGTGGCTCACACCTGTAATCCCAGCACTTTGGGAGGCCAAGGCGAGCAGATTGCCTGAGGTCAGGAGTTCGAGGCCTGGCCAACGTGGTGAAACCCTGTCTCTACTAAAAATGCAAAAATTAGCTAGGTGTGGTGGCGGACGCCAGTAATTCCAGCTACCTGGGAGGCTGAGGTAGAAGAATTGCTTGAACCCGGGAAGCAGAGGTTCCAGGTCACTCTGTCACCCAGGCTGGAGTTCAGTGGTGTGATCTCAGCTCACTGCAACCTCTGCTTCCCAGGTTCAAGCAGTTCTCCTGCCTCAGCCTCTCAAGTAGCTCGGATTACAGGCACATACTACCGCACCCAGCTAATTTTTGTATTTTTAGGAGAGACAGGGTTTCACAATATTGGCCAGGCTGGTCTTGAACTCCTGACCTCAAGTGATCCACCCGCCTTGGCCTCCCAATGAGCTGGGATTACAGAAGTGAGCCACTGCGCCTGGCCAACTCATTCTTTAGTCAAGAGTTTTTCACTTTGGATTGTAGGAAATATAAACATTTGGTTCCTGGTCTCGTCATGTGTGTTTGCGTGACCTTCACTCCTGTGAGTTGTGTGAAGAGCCTCTTAAAAATAGCCCAGAGTTAGGGAGCATCTACTCTGCACCCGGGACTGTGCCAAGTCTTTACCTACATGGTCATTTCATCCCTGTGATGATCTTGTGCTCAGCTGCTAAGGCTTTCTGCTGTGGATGTCTTTGTATCCTGATTACTCTCTCCCTTGTCTAGTTAACACCCCTCACATTCCACAGTGCCTAGTTAACACCTGTACTCCACTGAGAGTTTATCTCGAGTATCACTCCTCCAGGAAGCCATTCCTGAATTGCCCCACCACAGCTTACAGCCCATTTCTTTGTTACCATATTTCTTCCATTCTGAGATGTATGATTTCTCTCACATTTGAGTATCTCTGAAATTGGAGTATATGTTCCTCAGTTGGTTCCTGTCAGTGATCAGCACATTTTTCTTCCTTGGTAGCCCATGAAACAGTTGTGCTTTTTCCAATGGGCACCTCAGATCCAGTGAACTATGATATGTGTCTCCATAGAATTGTGTTTTCTCCTGAGCATTTATCTCAGTTTGAGTTAATATCCATCTGTCTTTAGTATCTTCAGCTCCATTAGTGCTGAAATACCCCGTCATGTCTTATTGCTTGGGCATCTTGAGCAAAAATGTCTTTGTATTTTGAGCATCTAGTCCCATGCCCAGCACACAGGAGGCCCACAACTGGTTGAATGAGGTATGTCCTGTTACCTCTATTCACAGATGAGGCTCTGAGAGGAAGGTCGCTCACTTGGGGCCACACAGCTACTCAGTGATGGAGCTGGGAGGTGGCTTAGGTCTGACTTGCTTCCAAGGCCAGCCTGTCAACCCACAGCACTCTGCCCATCTGAGTCAGAAAACTCAAAGAACCTCTTTGATTGCAAATTACAAGGGAAAGCTGTCAATCCTGGTGGGGATATGAGGAAAATGTAGAGACCAAAGCTCAGCCAATACCTAGTATTCTTCAGAGGAGTGATAGTCGAGATGTTTTTCCTGCTGTGCCTTCACCTTCTGTCTTCTCCCCACAGGGTTCCCAGAAGGAGCTGTTGAACTTGACTCAGCAGGATTACGTGAACCGCATAGAGGAGCTCAATCAGTCGCTGAAGGATGCCTGGGCCTCCGACCAGAAAGTGAAAGCTCTAAAAATAGTCATCCAGGTTAGATCTAGTGACCCCCTCTGCCCCCACCCAGAATTTGCAATGTAAAATTCCACTGTGGAGACTTAGAATTTTCAGGGGCCTGCCTGCAGGGTCTTATCCTTGTTCTTTCATCCTTTTCATTTTAATATACTTCTTGTGAAAAGCCATGATTATGAATCTGTGTTTTTAATGAGATGGCTAATCCCAGGGTCACCATGTGCAGCTGCACAGGTTGTGCACTGCACAACTCCAGGAAGCCTTCTTCACCCTAGATTACAGAATAGATGATACCCCATGTGTTGAACAGTACATTAATCATGGTGTAACCCCTGACAGATTTATGATTTGCACACACTAAAGATTGAGCAGCTTTCTTTCGGGTTGCCTTGACTGCATTGGTTTGGTATCTTCGGGATTAATGATGTGTGTCCCTGATAAACGCATTTTTCAGACATATTCTGCATGCTGTGTAACAAGGAGACGATGTTTACAGCGTTGGGAGGGGTGCATACATTGAATCTTCTCTGTTGATGAATTTGTTAAGCCAGTGACAATTCTCAAACCACAAGAACAAGTACTATGTGGAAAACAGCTTCTATTTCTTGGTCTCGAAGAGCCTACCATCTCAGCAAAATGTACTCAGAAGCACATTAGGAAAGGAATAATGTATTAAATTATCATTTTCAGAGCAGAGTTAACAAAGGATTTCTGTACTGCCATTTTAGTTCAAAAGGACAGATCCATTCTCATTCCATGTTATGATAATGTGACATTTGTTTTCTCACCTGTTCTTTTGAAAGGCTGGAGAGTCCAGGAATCTTCACACTGGACACTTGAAGTCTTTTAAGATGACTCCTTGTATAGTAGGGGTGATTTCTTTGGTGCTTCATGATGGGAGGCAAACCCCAGCCCGTTTCTCTTCAATCACTGTTGTTAGTTTACAGAGTAAACAGTCCCGAAGGCCAGGCCTCTCATCCTGGAAGCCCATGGTGAGGGTTGCTTGCTGAGTGCCTCAAGTGAGAAACTATCTGAACTAAAAAGTGCTTGTTCACAATATTTGCATTGGCAGTATCGCTCCATAGATTACTGTAGTTTAGAACTGTGTCTTCTAAGAGGTTTACATCTGAGGGAGATTTGATTCATGTCTTCACAAACTAATCATAAGTGTGTTTGATCAACTCCACATCTGGCTAATAGTAACAATTCTACAATGCGTTAAGGACTGCCTTCTTTATCCAAAAGACGTAGTCAAGGCCGGGCACAGTGGCTCACGTCTGTAATCCCAGCATGTTGGGAGGCTGAGGCAGCTGGATCACTTGAGCCAAGGAGTTTGAGACCAGCCTGACCAACATGGTGAAACCCCATCTCTACTAAAAATACAAAAATAAGCCGGGTGTGGTGGCAGGTGCTTGTAGTCCCACCTACTTGGGAGACTTAAACCTGGAAGGCAGATGTTGCAGTGAGCTGAGGTCACACCACTGCACTCCAGCCTTGGCAGCAGGGTGAGACTCTGTCTCAAAACAGAACAGAAGACATAGTCAAGGTGCAGAGTTTAGAGAAAAGAGCACAGTTCACCTTATTTGCTGTACAGTAAAAGTTTTTGTATGTGGGGGTGGGATGATAGCTGCTTTACTAAGGCATATTTTGCATATCATAAAGTCCACCCATTGTAAGTGTATAATTCAGTGATTTATTTTTTAAATTTTTTTCATTTTTTATTTTATTTTTTTTTAGAATCAGGGTTTCACCATGTTAGCCAGGCTGGTCTCGAACTCCTGACCTCAGGTGATCCACCCTCTTTGGCCTCCCAAAGTGCTGGGATTACAGGTGTGAGCCATTGCGCCCTGCCAATTCAGTGATTCATTTTTTTTTTTTTTTTACTACATTTGTAGAGTTGTGCAACTGTCACACAATCAAGCTTTAGAGCATTTTTATACCTCCCCAGATTTCCCAAGCCTGTTTGTAATCAAACCCCACTGCCATACCCAACCCCAGAAAACCACAAGTCTGTTTTTTCTCTCTATAAATCTGCCTTTGACAATTCATATACATGGGATTATTCAGTAGATAATCTTTTGCATCTGGCTTCTCTCACATAGTATAATGTGCCTTTTTAATTGAGACATAATGATTCTATGTATTTATGGGGTACAGAGTGATATTTTGATACATGTATCCAGTGTGTGATGATCAAATCCAAATAATTAGCATATTCATCACCTCAAACGTCTCTGATTTCTGTGTGTTGGGAACATTCAAAATCTTCTCCTCTAGCTATTTGAAAATACACAATAAGCTAGGCCTGGTGGCACACGCCTGTAATCCTAGTTAGTCGGAGGCTGAGGCACGAGAATTGCTTGAACCTGGGAGGTGGAGGTTGCAGTGAGCCGAGATTGCACCACTGCACTCTAGCCTGGGTGACAGAGCGAGACTTTGTCTAAAAAAAAAAAAAAAAAAAAAAAGGAAAAGAAAATATACAATAAATTGTGAACGATAGTCACTCTAGTGACTAGAATACTAGAACTTATTCCTACTATGTAGCTGTAATTTTGTGCCCATTAACCAACCTCTCTGTGCTCCCCTTGCCCCTACCCTTCCCAGCCTCTAGTAATTGCAGTTCTACTCTCTACTTCTATGAGCTCAACTTTCATAGCTCCCACATATGAGTGAGAACATGCAGTATTTATCTTTCTGTGCCTGTTTCACTTAACATGATGTCTTCCAGGCTCATTCGTGTTGCTGTGAATGATGTAGTTTCATTTTTTATGGCTAAATAATGTTCCTCTGTGTGTGTATATGTGTGTCATGTTTTCTTTATTAATTCATCCATTTAAGTATGTTTAGATTGATTCTATATCTTAGCTGTTGTGACTAGTGCTACAGTAAACATGGTACTGTGGGTATTTCTTTTTCTTTAGATGATAACCTAGTTGTGAGATTGCTACATCGTATGGTAGTTCTACTTTTAGTTTTTTGAGAAATTTCCATACTGTTTTCTAGAATTATTGCACTAATTTATATTCCTACCCGCAGTGCATAGGAGTTCCCTTTTTGGCCTGGTGCGGTGGCCCACTCCTGTAGTCCCAGAATTTTAGGAGGCCGAGGAGGGTGGATCACCTGAGGTCAGGAGTTCGAGACCAGCCTGGCCAACATGGTGAAACCCTGTCCCTACTAAGAATACCAAAATTAGCTGGGCATGGTGGCGGATGCCTGTAATCCCAGCTACTTGGGAGGCTGAGGCAGGGGAATCGCTCGAACCCAGGAGGTGGAGGTTGCAGTGAGCCGAGATCGCACCATTGCACTCCAGTATGGGTGACAAGAGTGAAACTCTGTCTCAAAAAAAAAAAAAAAAGTTTCTTTTTCTCTGCATTCTCACCAGGGTTTTTTTTTTTTTTTGTCTTTCCAGAGATGACGTTGCCCAGGCTAGAGTGCAGTAGTTAATCCCAGACGTGATCATACTGCATTACAGCCAGCCTAGAAATCCCAGACTCAAGTGATCCTCCCACCTCAGCCTCCCAAGTAGCTGGGACTATACACACATACCACCATGCCCAGCCTATTTTTGTCTTTTTGATGTAGCCATTTTCATGTGGTTTTCATTTGATGATTTCCCTGATGATGAGTGATGTTGAACAGTTTTGTTGTTGTTGTTGTTGAACATTTTTTCACATATTTGTTGGCTAATTTGTGTAATATCTTTTGAGAAATGTCTCTCCAGCTCATTTGTCCAGTTTTTAATTGGATTCTTTTTTTTTCTGAGATGGAGTCTTGCTTTGTCGCCCAGGCTGGAGTGCAGTGGTGCAATCTTGGCTCACTGCAACCTCTGCCTCCCAGGTTCAAGCGATTCTCCTGCTTCAGCCTCCTGAGTAGCTGGGATCACAGGTGTGTGCCACCACACCCGGCTAATTTTCGTATTTTTAGTGGAGATGGGGTTTCACCATGTCGGTCAGGCAGGTCTCAAACTCCTGACCTCAAGTGATCTACCTGCCTTGGCCTCCCAGGGTGCTGGGACTACAGGTGTGAGCCACCATGCCCGGCCTTGGATTATTTTCTTTAGCATCGTATGTTTGAGGTTTATCCACATCATATTATGTGTGGGTACTTTGTTCCTTTTTCCTGCTGACTTGTATTCTAATGTGTGATTATCTTAAGAAGTTGATGGGCATTTGGGCTGTTCCCACTCTCTGGCTGTTATGAATAATGCTGCTATGCACATTTGCATACAGTTATTTGTGTAGGCTTATGTTTTTACTCTTACGTAAAATTTTAGGAATGGAGTTGCTGGGTCATATGGTTAGGTTTAACTTGTTGAGAAACTGCCAAACTGTTTTCCAAATGGCTCCAGTATTTACATGAGGGTTCTAATTCCTTCACATTTTCTCTGACACTCAGCATTGTCCATCTTTTTTTCTGTTTTCTTTTTGTTTTTTTGAGACAGGGTCTCACTCTGTCACCCACACTGGAGTGCAGTGCTGCAATCATAGCTCACTGCAGCCTCAAACTCTGGCCTCAAGTGATCCTCCCAACTCAGCCTCCTGAATAGCTAGCTGGGACTACCATGCCCAGTTTATTTAAAAAAAAATTTTTTTTTTTGTAGAGACAGGGTCATGCTGTGTTGCTTAGTCTGGTCTTGAACTCCTGGCTTCAAGTGATCTTCCCAGCTCAGCCTCCCAAAGTGCTGGGATTACAGGCCTGAGCCATTACACCTGGCCTGTCATTTTTATTATAACCATCCTGTCATCCTATTGGATTTGAAGTGGTATGGTTTTAATTTGCATATTCCTAACACTGATGTTCAGCATCTTTGTACATGCTATTGGCCATTTGTGTATCTACAGTGAAATATCTATTCAAGGCCTGCCCATTTAAAAATTGTGTTATTTGGTTGAATTGTAACAATTTGTTGTTGTTGTTGTTGGGAGACAGGGTCTTGCTATGTGACTCTAGATGGAGTGCAGTGGTGCCATCACTGCTTACTGTAGCCTTGACCTCCTGGGCTCCGGTGATCCTCCCACTTCAGCCTCCCTAGTAGCTAGGACTACAGGCATGTGCTGCCACACCCAGCTAATTTTTAAATTTTTTTGTAGAGATGGAGGGTTTCACTTTGTTGCCCAGGCTGGTCTCGAACTCCTGTGCTCAAGTGATCCTTTCATCTTGGCCTCCTAAAGTGCTAGGATTACAGGCATGAGCCAATGCACTTGGCCAGTTATATAACAGTTCTTTATATATTTTTGATACTATTTCTTGGTCAAGTATGTGATGTCCTAGTCTGTGGCTTGTCTTTTTGTTTTCATAATTGTGTCTTTGAAGTGCAGCAGTTTTTATTTAATTAATTAATTAAGTTTTTTGAGACAGAGTTTCATTCTCCTTGCCCATGCTGGAGTACAGTGGCGTGATATGAGCTCACTGCAACCTCTGCCTCTTGGGTTCAAGCAATTCTCGTGTCTCAGCCTCCCAAGTAGCTGGGATTACAGGCACCCACCACCATGCCCGGTTACTATGTGTAATTTTAGTAGAGATGGGGTTTCGCCGTGTTGGCCTGGCTGGTCTTGAACTCCTGACCTCAAATGATCTGCCCACTTTGGCCTCCCAAAGTGCTAGGATTACAGACGTGAGCCACAGCACCCAGCCAGAAGTTTCTACTTTCAGCTTCCTTCATCAGTTTTCTTGTTTTAGCTTATGCTTTTGTAGTTGTATCTAAGAACTTTTTGCCTAGCTCAAGGTCATGAAGATTTTTTTTCCTTTGTTTTCTTCTAGAAGTTTTATAATTTTAGCACTTACATTTAGGTCAGTGGTTCATTTTGAATTACTTCTTATATGTGCTACAAGGTAAGGATCTAAGTATTTTATTTTTTGCATGTGGAGCTACAGTTGTCTCAGCAACATTTGTTGAAAAGACTATTGTATTAGTCCATTCTCAAATTACTATAAAGAACTACCTGAGAATGGGTGATTTATGAAGAAAAGAGGTATAATTAGTGACTCAGTTCTGCAGGCTGTATAGGAAGCATGGCTGGGGAGGCCTCAGGAAACTTAAAATCATGGCAGAAGGCGAAGGAGAAGCAGCTACATCTTTCCATAGCAGAGCAGGAGAGAGAGAGAGAGAAAAAGAGAGAGAGAGAGAGAGAACAGGGAGATGACACACACTTTCGAACAACCAGATCTCATGAGAACTGTATCACGAGAACAGCAGGGGGAAGGCTTCCCCCGTGGTTCAGTTGTCCCCCACCAGTCCTCTTCTCCCACACTGGGTATTACAAGTCGACATGAGAGTTGGATAGGGGCACAGAGCCAAACCATGTTAACTGTCTTTTTCCCTACTGAGATTTTGGCACTTTTGTTAAAAATCAGTTGACTACTGGCAGCAAACTCAGACTACTTAAAAAACAAAAATCAATTGACATAAATGTAAGGGTTTATTTCTGGCTTCTCACTGTTACTCTGTTGATCCGTAAGTCAGTCCTTATGCTAGTTCTACATTGTCTCTTTTTTTCTTTTTTTCTTTTTTTTTTTGAGATAGTCTCACTCTGTCGCCCAGGCTGGAGTGCAGTGGCACGATCTCTGCTCACTGCAACCTTAGCCTCCCAGGTTCAAGTGATTCTTCTGCCTCAGCCTCCCCAGTAGCTGGCATTATAGATGTGTGCCACCATATCTGGCTACTTTTTGTATTTTAATAGAGATGGGGTTTCACTGTGTTGGCCAGGCTGATCTCAAACTCCTAACCTCACGTGATCCGCCCACCTCAGCCCCCCGAAGTGCTGAAATTACAGGCGTGAGCCACCACACCTGACCAGTTTCACATTGTCCTGATTTCTATGGCATTACAGTAAGTTTGAAACTGGATGGTATAGTCTTTTATTTTTATTTTTTAAACAGAGTCTTGCTCTGTCGTCCAGGCTGGAGAGTGCAGTGGTACCATCTCACCTCGGCTCACTGAAACCTTAACCTCCCAGGTTCAAGCGATTGTCCTGCCTCAGCCTCCTGAGTAGCTGAGATTGCAGGCACCTGCCACCATGCCTGGCTGATTTTTGTATTTTTAGTAGAGACGGGGTTTTACCATCTTGCCCAGGCTGGTCTCAATTCAAACTCCTGACCTTGGCCATCTCGGCTGATCTGCCCACCTTGGCCCCCTGAAGTGCTAGGATTACAGGCGTGAGCCACTGTGCCCAGTGTGGGTCATATAAGTTTTTTAACTTTATTCTTTTTTAAAAAATTATTTTCACTGTTCTGGGTCCTTTGCATTTTGTATGAATTTTAGGATCAGCTTGTCAATTTTTACAAAATAAAAAAATAACCTTCTGGGATTCAGACAGGGATTGCATTGAGTATGAAATCATCTTCTGATGCATAAATTTTGCCATCTGTTGATGAGCATCTGGCTCTTTTCTTCTTTCACTGTATGGGCGATGTCATACTTGGTCACATCCACGTAAAGCTTTTTTCTAGATAAGAGCCTATACCTAAGAGTGGAACTGCCCTGTACCTCTTCAACTTTTCCAGATAATGCTAAGTTATTTTCCATAGTAGCTGCTGCCAGCATACACTTGTAGTAGCATGTGGGCGTTTGAGAGTCTGTGCTATTCAGCGTTCTACCACCATTTGGTATAAGTTGATTTTCTATTTTAATTTTTCTAGTCATATTTTCTTGTGATGTTAATTTGCAGTTCCTCGATTACTAATAAAAATGAGCATCTTTTCATGCACTTATAGGCTGTTGGGGTTTCCTTTTTTGTAAAATGCCCTTTGCTGATTTCTTTTGCCCGTTTTTCCATTTTGTTATCTGTATTTTTCGTGTTGAGTTTTTGGATTTTTAAAACGTATTCTGGATAGTAATGGTCTACTTCCTTCCTTCCTACTCAGCCACAGGTTATCTTTGAATATATGCATTTGTTCTGGCTATTCCATTTTTTTTAACCTTTTTTTTTTTGAGGCAGGTTCTTGCTCTGTCTCCCAGGCTGGAGTACAGTGGGGTGGTCTTTGTTCACTGCAACCTCTGCTTCGTTTGCTCAAGTGATTCTCCCACCTCTGCCTCCTGAGTAGTTAGGGCTATAGGTACATGCCATCATGCCAGGATAATTTTTGTATTTTTAGTTGAGACGGGGTTTCACCATATTGGTCAGGCTGGTCTCAAACTCCTGGCTCAAGGGATCTTCCTGCCTCAGCCTCCTAAAGTGCTGGGATTACAGGCATGAGCCACCATGCCCAGCTGGGATTTGTATTTTTAACACATACCTGGGGTACCTGATTCTTATCAGACAAGTTTAGGAAGTGGCACCAAAGCTTTAAAAACTGTGGCATCTTCAAAACAGTAATTTAAAAAGTACCTTCAATTCATAAGATCGTTATAGTTTTAACTTTGGATTAAAAACAAGATCTTGTTCCTGTTGTCCTTTATAAAATATATGTCCTATGAAACCAGCTTGGGAGAAAATCAATGCACAGATGTTTGAGAAGCCCCAGCTGTGTTTAATATGAAATCCTGTGTTTAAATTCTCTCTCTCTCACCTCACCAGTGGGCAGTAACTCATCTCTGAAAGACTGTGCAACCCCAGCTCTGGGTAGAACTCAGAGATGTCACATCCCTAGGAACCGAGAACTGTGTATTGTAAACAGTCTCTACGATTTGGAGTTGTTAGTTTTTTCCAGCCTTGAAATCTCATGGGGCAGTTGTTTAAGTTGGAACTCTCGCAAAAGGGCATATGAAAATCACAAAGTGAGGCATCAGGAAATGGAATTCCACGTACATCCAATTGCCATGTTTGGTGTCAGCACTATTGTTTTTACAGCTTACATTCCTGCCCCCCTCCCCAATAACATCTGGGCTGTAAGAGGATGTTTCGCAAATCACACATTGTTTACTTTTAGGCGTGTAATGCTATGGAGAAGCTTGGTGACTCTAACAATGTAGATATTGGGTAACAACACCAAACTAAAAACACATGTCAAGCTATCTTTTGACATGGTGAGCGTTCTCGCCATTCTCTGCATGTTGGAATTGCTTATTAAGTAGTGCTTTCTAAATGTCTGAACATCTTTTTTGATTTTTAAGTGACTTTTTTTTTTTCTGAGAGTCAACCATGGGGGTGATGAAATGTAGCAAAGTTATTTAATTCCTTATGCTGACTTTTGAATTTATAAAGACTTCAGGGCATGGCATTAAATTTAGTTCTTCAAAATAGAGCTTTTCTGTTTCTGATGATAAAAGATGACTTAATCTAGGGTGTTTGGGGCCACATTGTGTGACTATGGTCTTCTATTAAGAGTCCTGAGGCCTGGCACAGTGACTCACTTTGGGAGGCTGAGGCGGGCAGATCACGAGGTCAGGAGTTTGAGACCAGCCTGACCAATATGATGAAACCCCGTCTCAACTAAAAATACAAAAATTAGCTGGGAGTGGTGATGCATACTTGTAATCCCAGCTACTTTGGAGACTGAGGCAGGAGAATCACTTGAACCTGGGAGGTGGAGGTTGCAGTGAGCCAAGATCATGCCATTGCACTCTAGCCTGGGCAATAGAGTGAGACTCTATCTGGCCGGGGGCAGGGGGGAAGAGTCCCAAACAGTCAATAGCGGACGAGTGCTTCCCGCCCCCCCCAAAAGAGTTATAAACATGTTGGCCAGGTGCAGTGGCTCATACCTGTATTTCCAGTACTTTGGGAGGCTGATGTGGAACGATTGCTTGAGGTTAGGAGTTCAAGACCAGCCTGAGCAACGTAGTGAGAACCTGCCTCTACACAAAATTAAAAAAAAAAAAAAATAGCCAGCCATGGTAGAACATGCCTGTAGTTCCAGCTGCTCAGGATGCTGAGGCAGGAGGATTGCTTGAGTCCAGGAGTTCATGGCTGCAGTGTGCTATGATTGCACCAGTGCACTCCAGCCTGAGTAACAGAGCAAGACTTTATCACTAATAAAATAATAATAAAATTTTAAAAAATTAAATGACGAGTCCTGAACATGGCTGCGATCCTTTGGCATGAATGAAAATGTAGAATTCAGAAATTCCCTGCAAAGCTGAAATGTTCTCAGCGTTGAAGGTCATATTTCCAGAGTAACGTGTTCATTGAGGCTTATTATGTTCCTTTTAGGGGGGAATTTGGGAGTGAGTATAAATAATCAGTGTGAGTTTATGAAGCCTTGGGGATTTACTTATAGGGTCATTTCTTAGAAAAGAATGTTTAAGGATCCTGATCACCCTGAAATAAACAGAAGAAGCCAGTCTGCAAAGCAGTCGAACAAAGATGGGGCCACAGACGAGGACTGTGAGGAGAGAGATGTTATTCACTTCTCTCAGTGGTTTTGAGTGCTTCCTGGTTCAGTGTACAAGCAGGATCCTTTTGGATAAGCCTTTCCTGGAACAAGGTGATAGTGTATTTCCTTAAGAGGCTATGTTATGGTCTGGGTGCAGTGGCTCATGCACTTTGGGAGGCTGAGGTGGGAGGATTCCTGGGCAACATAGCGAGACCCTGTCTCTACAAAAAAAAAAAAAAAAAAGGAAAAAAAAGAGGCTCTGTTGTGAGCAGAGTCCAGCTCTCTTTGTCAGAAGCACAGTGGTTTAGCTTGTCGTTCTATGCTCAGTGCCTAGCACAGGCCTTGGTGCACAGTAAGTACCTCAGCTTGTTTATAGAAACCATTAATTTTTCAGGTCTGGCGTGTCCTACCCATACCAGATATGCCAGAGTGAATTTTCTCTTCTTTTCTCTTTTTTTAGTGTTCAAAGCTTCTTTCAGACACCAGTGTTATTCAGTTCTACCCAAGCAAATTTGTCCTTATCACCGACATACTTGATACATTTGGTAAGTACCTGTCATATGCATCTTAGATCTAGGAAATGTGTTTTGTCAAGAACTGGGTGGTAGAGTTACTGTAAGTTAGGCTCTGCTGTGGTTTAAGTTACTAGGTAAGTCGTGAGAGAGACCAAACCATCCCCGCCATGCCTATTAATAAGGGTGCTATTTTTGAAACATTCTAAAATTTTATTTTTTCTTCTTTTTTTTTTTTTTGAGTCAGGGTCTTGCTCTGTCATCCAGACTGGAGGGCAGTGACACAGTCATAGCTCACTGTAGCCTCGAACTCCTGGGCTTTAGCCATCTTCCTGCCTCAGCCTCCTGAGTAGCTGGGACTACAGGCTCATGCCACCATGCCCAGCTTTTTTTTTTTTTTTTTTGGTAGAGACAGAGTCTGGTGATGTTGCCCAGGCTGGTCTCAAACTCCTAGCCCCAAGTGATCCTCCTGCCTTGGCCTCCCAAAGGGCTGGGATAACAGGCATGAGCCACCATGCCTGGCCTATTTTTCCTAATCTTTTGATAGACTAGTAAAGTGAATTAGTGAAGCAGGGCAGGCCGAGGCCACTAAGCAGCACGGGTCCCTTGCCGTCTCCCGGGCACCTGAAACTGAATTTGGCATCTGTTCCCAGCCCTTTCCCTTTTCCCACTGAGTTGATGTCTCTCAGAATGGCACCACCATGTACCTAGTTGCCTGAGCTGGGAATCTGAGCATCTTCCCCAACTGCCCATGTCCAGTCACCCAGTTCTTTGGTTCAGCCTCCTTTAGCTCTTCTCAGCATGTCCATTTTTCTTTCTTCACTGTTAAATTTTTTTTTTTTAACTTTTGGAGTCAAAGTCTCTGTTGCTCAGGCTGGAGTGCAGTGGCATGATGCTGGCTCACTGCAACCTCCGCCTCCTGAGTTCAAGTGATTCTCCTGCCTCAGCCTCCCGAGTAGCTGGGATTACGGGTGTGCGTCACCATGCCCAGCTAATTTTTGTATTTTTAGTAGAGACAGGGTCTCAAACTCCTGAACTCAAGTGATCTGCCTGCCTCGGCCTCCCTAAGTGCCCAGCCTCACTGTTACCAGCTTTTAATCCCAGCCACAGTCCTCTCCCATCTGGATGCCTTCCTGTGTTACTGTGGCTGCCCCTAGTCTCACACACCTCCCCACAGGTGGAGTGATCTTTTGGAGCCAGGTAGAAAGGTGTAGACTGAAGAGAATAACCTGGAGGATCAGGGGGCCCCTTTGCTGCTTGGCAGTGGTTGGTTAAGCCAGAACGTCATGCTATTAGCAGGTTGCTCAAACCATGCAGGCCTCTAAGCTGTATATAATTTGCCCCACAGTGAGGCACCCCACCAGAACTAGGAAACAGGGCGCCTTCTGAGAGCTGAACACGTAGAATATCAGAACAGAGACATTCACTATCTTACCAAGGAGGGTCCAATGGGCTCTCAGCCCAGCAAGTCTTATCTGTAACCCACAGAAAGATATAATGTGTCAGAAAGCAAACTGTCAGTCTGAGAAACCCAGTCATTTCTGTGCATCCCAGTCCTGTCCAAGAGACTGGAGACCTAAGTGTGCTAGCTAAAACAAGTGACAGGAAAGCTAAGTAGCCTTGGAAAAGGGGTTATATATTGGCTTATGCTGAAAAGTCCAGGAGGTGCATCTGGATCCAGGAACCCAAACTGCCATTAAGACCTTGCCCTTGGGTCCGGCATGGTGGGTCACACTTGTAACCCCAACTCTTGGCTGAGCCCAGTGGCTCACACCTGTAATCCCAGCACTTTGGGAGGCTGAGGTGGGCGGATCATGAGGTCGAGAGATCGAGACCATCCTGGCCAACATGGTGAAACCCCATCTCTACTAAAAATACAAAAAAAAATTAGCTGGGCGTGGTGGCGCACACCTGTAGTCCCAGCTACCCGGGAGGCTGAGGCAGGAGAATTGCTTAAACCTGGGAGGTGGAGGTTGCAGTGAGCTGAGATCGCGCCACTGTGCTCCAGCCTGGCGACAGAGCGAGACGCTGTCTCAAAAATAAATAAATAAATAAGTAACCCCAACTCTTTGGGTGGCTGAGGCAGGTGGATCATCTGCAGTCAGGAGTTCAAGACCATCCTGGCCAATATGGTGAAACCCTGTCTCTACTAAAAATACAAAATAAGTCAGGCATGTTGGCATAGTCCCAGCTACTCAGGATGCTAAGGCAGGAGAATTGCTTGAACCCAGGAGGT
Source organism: Cacajao melanocephalus (assembly GCA_963573385.1). Classification (NCBI taxonomy): domain Eukaryota; kingdom Metazoa; phylum Chordata; class Mammalia; order Primates; family Pitheciidae; genus Cacajao; species Cacajao melanocephalus. The sequence continues at coordinate 73 of CAUYLG010027758.1, read as the reverse complement.
GGAGGCTGCGGTGAGCTGAGATCATACCACTGCACTCCAGCCTAGGCAACAGAACAAGACTCTCACTGAAAAA